>JAFBJQ010002159.1:0-137056 GCA_016785345.1 Trinectes maculatus
CCCCAGTTCACCTCTGTATTCTGGCGAGAGTTCTGTCATCTCATCGGGGCTACCTCCAGCCTATCCTCTGGGTATCATCCCCAGTCTAACGGCCAATCAGAGAGGATGAATCAGGGGATGGAGACGACACTCCGCTGCATGGCCGCTAAACGTCCCTCAACGTGGTCAAGACAGCTGTTGTGGGTTGAATATGCCCACAACACCTTAACCAGTTCTGCCACGGGGTTGTCTCCATTCCAGTGTGCCTTTGGTTACCAGCCTCCTCTGTTCCCGGCTCTGGAAAAGGAGGTTTCCTGTCCTTCTGTTGAGACCTTTATTCGCCGCTGCCACCGGACCTGGACCCAGGCCAGAACTGCTCTCCTGAAGGCGGCCAGTCGCTACTCCACAGCCGCCAACCGTCGTCGCTCCAGGGCGCCTTCCTACCTTGTGGGCCAGAAGGTGTGGCTCTCTACCCGGGATCTTCCCCTGAGGGTGGAGTCCAAGAAGCTGGCTCCGAAGTTCATTGGGCCATTCCCCATAGAGAGGATCATTAACCCTGCAGCTGTCAGGCTCAAATTGCCCCGCACCATGCGGATCCACCCTACATTCCACGTCTCCAAGATCAAGCCGCTGAGTGAGAGCCCACTCATGCCTGCCCCTCAGCCACCACCTCTCCCCCGGATTATTGATGGGGGTCCTGCCTTCTCGGTTCGCCGCCTGCTGCGTTGTCGTCGTCGGGGGAGAGGCCTCCGATATCTCGTCGACTGAGAGGGGTATGGTCCTGAGGAGAGATCGTGGGTGCCAACTCGCCACATCCTAGACGATCAACTTATCAGGGATTTTCATCGCCGTCACCCGGATCAGCCCTCCAGGCCCCACAGTGCTACAAGAGGTACCAAGGGAAAGGATCTGTCCCCCCCATTGCCCGAGTCGTCCGGTTATGAAAAAGAGGAGGAGGAGCTGTCTTCGGGGGAAGACGACTCACCTTTGGAGGAGGAGGAGGCGGAGATGGACGTCTCGGATGAGTATTAGCCCTCCTCCTGACCCCCTCCACCCACCCGTTTTGGCATGGTCATTGGTTTTGGGACGTCAGGG
Source organism: Trinectes maculatus (assembly GCA_016785345.1). Lineage (NCBI taxonomy): Eukaryota > Metazoa > Chordata > Actinopteri > Pleuronectiformes > Achiridae > Trinectes > Trinectes maculatus. The sequence goes on from JAFBJQ010002159.1 coordinate 1,075, forward strand.
GCCATCCCTTGAGAGGGGGGTTCTGTCACGGCTGTGTCCTCCTGGTTCACCTCTGCCCTCAGTAGTTTTCCACTCTTCCTGCCTCTGCTTCACTCCTCCCCTCAGCCACGCCTCCTCATCAGCTCAACTCTCCTCACCTGGTTTCACAGCTGCAGCTCATCTCATCAGCCGGGCATATAGGCTCATCCAGTACTCTCACTCTTTGCCAGATTGTTCTCTACCATGCGAGACTCTCCAGCGTTACTTCTCTGCCTGATCTCCTGGTGCCGACCCTGCCTGTCCTCGACCTGCTCTTCTCGCCTGCCTCCTGCTTTCTGCTTTCTGCCTCTGACCTCGTGTTCAGCCTCAGCGTCTTCGGCGTTGGCCTGCTCTCCTGGTATTGACTCTCCTGCCTGTCCTCGACCTGCTCTTCTCGCCTGCCTCCCAGTGTTTCGACCTGCTTTCTGCCTCTGACCTCGTGTTCAGCCTCAGCGTCTTCGGCGTCGGCCTGCGCTCCTGGTTTGGACTCTCCTGCCTGTAAATAAAAAAACATCTCCAACTGTCCTCTAGCCTTGAGTGTTGCATTTGGGTCCCACACACCCCCGTCACAGAATTGGCAGATACATTCATACATGTTGCTGGATCAATCATACATCAGGAATAGAGTCAATGAAATAAATGAGTCAATGGAAATAATATACGGAAAACAAACATTAGCAAATAGAAGAACTGAGACATTTCAGTAAGTTAAACATGCAACTGTTTAGATGATACTGATTCTCAGTGTCCCACTGTTTGTGTGGTTTTTGTGATGGGGGGTGACATATTTATATCAACCCCCACTCCTCACTCCTCCTTTCATTCAGAACAAAGGTTATTTTCTCTGGGAGAGTTAGACAGTGGATTCCAGAGTCACAGGGTTATATACAGTAGATGCATGTCTACTGAGGAGCATTGTGTTTGCAGGTTTAGAGGAAGGAGGTCATCATGCTTTATCTGAGCTGACTTCTCTCATTGTTATCATGACTTTACTGCCCTTGTTCCTCAAAAAAACAAACAACATTTTTCTATTTCGTCATTAGAAAACTTATACATATAATAATTACTCTTTGCCATTTATGTGCATGTTTATTTGTATGTGTATGTGTATGTACTATTTATCATAGAGAGAAAACCATGGAAATGTGATGTTTCACAGAGAAACTGCAGTAATGGCAACAAAATCACTAAACTGTGCCCATGTGACATTATTAATAAGATTTTACCCAAAACATATTTACTATAATCTTGGTACAGCCACTAAATGGGTCCTGAGGTCAGTCTTTTTAGCTGTTACTTGGCTCAACAAAAACATGATTTACTTTATTATGCATCTCTTTAATTATGATGTAGTGTAATGTATGATGTGGGTAGTTTGAGAGCAGCCTCTCAAACTACCCACCAGTTCACTTCAGCCACACAGAACAGCTTGGCCAAACATTCCAGATGTTGTGGATCATTTATTCCCACTGACTCATCCCAACATTTAGTCCAAACATGTGGAATATGATGAAGCTAAACAGGAGCTATGTACATTCATGTGAATCAAGCCTAGAGATGCAGTTCATGGTATTCACAGGTCATTCAAATCTGTCTCATCAGTATCTTCTTACATTGTGTTGATTCAGTAGAAGCCATTTGGTTGTAGTATTTAGGTACATATCCTTTCCATCATATTTTACGTTGATCAATATGATCCGTTTCTAATAACTCATAATGATCCTTGGTTAAACTGGGATTCATGGTATGTCACCCATACAAAAAGTTAAGCTTTTAAATGTATTATTATTTTTTTGTGTTGTTGTTTGGTGCTGTTCTGTCACTGTAGGGTGTGGTGGGCACCAACATCACCATCAAGGTGCTGTGTGGTGTGATGGCCGACACCTCACTGGGGGATCCATACGCCCGGTATGTTGCTGTGGCTCGCCTCATGATGGACACCTTCTCAATGAAATGCCTGGATGCCAGCTTCACCATCTACCTCAGGGACATGACTAACACATCCTGGGAGGGGCCGGCAGCCGGGGGAGGTGGGTGCGAGCATGTCATGGATAGTGGCTTTTTGTTTGTGCATATGGGGTTGTTTCAGTCTGTTCTATTTTAAAACCCTTATAACACAATGACTGCTGGAAAAAAAACTAACCAGGTTGAACTGGAATAATAATGTCTGTCCGACTATAAGAAATAGGACATCATAAGTTTTGTGTTGATAAAGGGAGTAAACACATTTATAGGAAAGGCAGGTTATGACCAACTCACATAGGAGGCCCAGTTAAACAAAGTACACCACAAACTGTTGTTACTGTAGACCTTTACAGAAGATGTCACATTATTTCCGTTTTTTTTGGGTTAAATTGATCTTATCAAGACCATTGTTTTTCCCCTTTAACAGTCAGTGTTGAGTAACAACGTTGCATTTGACCAGAAACTGCTTCTCGATTGTTTTACCTTTGCCCTGGACTCTGGTCCCCTTCCCCAGCCTTTGTTTCATGAGTGGGTGGACTGGAGTGGGATCTCTGGGACTACTTAAAAAACCTTTGGGATGTATTTGCATAAACGTCCCCCACTAGCCTACTTTGTTCTGTGGGTTTTAATTAAACTCTTCTCTGAGAACTGAAAATGATGCTCGCTCTGAAGATAAAGCCACATTAATTAGATTTCTACGAACCAAATATATATTCTGGCCACTGATTGAATTGTGAGTTGTTTCATCATAATTCCAAAAACAGGCGTCCCCACTGTAAAGAAGCTGCTTATGCATTATGTGACTGAATGAGATAGTGAAACTTTGTGTGTGTGTGTGTGTGTGTGTGTGTATGTGTGTGTGTGTTGTTGTTGTCAGGGAGACAGTGGGTCTACCAAACCTGCACTGAATTTGGATTCTACCAGAGCACAGATTCGCCCAATCAACCATTCACTGGCTTCCCTCTTGAGTGGGTATACTAACCCTCTGCCTCATAAAACCACAATTATACTTCTTTCAAATGGAAATCCATCCAGTTCAAATCTCTTCCTTTAGTTGCCTCACACTTAACCTTATTAGCCTGTGTCTATCTTGTCTAGGTATCATGTGAAACAGTGTGCGGACTTCTATAATATCAGTGCTGAGCAGCTGGCCGTGGCCGTGGCTCTGACCAATGAGAATTACGGCAGCTACGACATCCGCTCCAGCAGAATAGTTTTCCCTAACGGGGCCATTGACCCCTGGCACGCCTTGGGAATCACTCAGGATATCACACCCAGCCTCCCTGCTGTTTTCATCAAAGGTGAGGATGCATCTGTATGAAGGGATACAAACTGTGTGTTTTTGTTTCATGCATAACATTAACAGCATACTGCATGAATGTATACTGTATTCACCTTCATACATTCACTGCTGCCTCTATAGAACTTATTTTGGTGATTATACTATAGTTCAGCAGCAAAGTTATTTCAGACCCTTATGAAACACACATGTACATTAAATGTGACTTTGGGGTTTGTGTACACGAGTTGGACTCTACTTTTCACCACAGCTGGAATTACAGCTCTCAGGTCGATACTTTTCGAACAAATAAAACTAGGGACAGTAAATACAAAACAGTCAATGTGTAGTGATTTTGGACACGGCCTAGCACACTGTGTTTAAACCTCAATGTAAATCAGTGTGATGATGAAAAGCAATGTGAAGTCATGCTGTGCTGTAGAAATAAGATTTTACAAGCCATATTGTGTGATTGTAACACCATTATTTAATTAAAAGACTTTATTACATGAAGTATTTGTTGAAACATCATAAAGACCTGATTGTATTTCTTTCAAAGTAGAACAATGGCATGTTGTGTCGCTCTTAATTTTATAAGGTGGATAATTGTATTACCCACAGTTTTACTACTTTCCCCTGCCATATCCTTTCTACATAAATTTTTGTCTGATCCAGGAACAGCCCACTGTGCCAACATGTACCCTGCCAGGAGCGAGGACCTCACCGAGCTGGTTCTGGCCCGGGATCACATCTATTTACTCCTGCAGCAGTGGCTGAAGCAGTGACCGTCCACTGGAAAAAACAAAACTCATTATGCTTTTGTCTGGATCATTAGCATTGGAATGAGACTCTTAATTATCCTGCCACATTACTGACTGCTTGAAATTGCAAAGTTCAGGTATTCCAAGAGCGTAAGACAATTTTGAGCCGATGAATAAAAATGTTAATGATTTGCTGTAATTTTAGTTTCATTCTCAGTCAACATTGCAAAGGTGGAGTTTCTGCATAAATTAGTGAAAAACTGAGTTCGGCCTGAGGTAAACTTTGGGTTTATGATTCACTGACTCTAACACGATTGCATGAAAAGATTTTTTCTTGTGTAAACACAACATGTGCAAGAATGTGAAGTTATCCAGGCATTTTCTTTTTACTACAAACTGTCACCACCTTTTGTTTCATGCTGCTGTAAAAATTCCAACCTGCACGCAGGACAATTTGTGTAGTTGGATACAACACATTTTCTTATATTGAGAACGATCAAGCTGCATCTTTTGTAGCTGGAGATTTCAGTGAATAACAGTTCTTTAGAATTTAGTCAATTGTGCACTGATGATCTATTCACTGAAAATGGGTGTTTAAACAGATTATTAATGAAACAAAACATTGCGCAAATGGCTTCAGCTAGTGTGTTTGCATGGGATATGGCTTGCACAAACATGCACACATCTGTTCTTCTTTACCTGCACAAGTTCAGACCTGCTTGATGATAAAAGTGTAACCGAAATGTTTTCTTTGCTGTTCAGCCCATGCATGGCGATATCTCCTCCAGGACCCAGAGATCTCATCTGTGTATAAACGAGAACTTCTGTCATTTGGACTGTGTGTTGTGTTGCATTGTTCACATTGTTTAACTCTGGGAGGAAGTATGTAGCTCCATGGCAGAACCCTGCTATAGCACAATGAGTGGCCCTGCATGGCATGATGAGAGCACACAGCTGTGTGTGTGTTCATTCACTGCCTCCTCAAAAGTCAGAGCACACACACACTCACACACAATGACCCTGTTTATTTTCACAACACAGCCATCTCTGCATCCCAGCTGGACGTGTCAGATCCCACCCCGCCCCAGCACAAACCACACATGCACAAAGGCCAAACTCACAGACTCTGCCCTGCATTTTCAGTCCTTCAAGCCCTCCACGCCATGCACCTGTCTATTCAGTCTATTCAACCTGTGTGTTAGAATAGCACATCACCTAGGCATGTATGTATTATTATGACAGCCCATAATCCAGTCTTTGTTAAGGGAAACTTTTAGGGTGGATTAAGTCATAATTTGCCAACAGACTCTCATCTAATCCCCTGTAATTCAAACCTTGGAGCACCCAATACTCTGCCTCCGCAGGTGTTTGTGTGTGTGTGTGTGTGTGTGTGTTGCCCCCAAGCTTTATCACCTCATCTAACAGATTTTTTTTGTTTTGTCTGTTTTTTTCCCCTGAGAATGTGCGTGTGTGCTTGCGAAGATGAGTTCCCTAAAACGTTATTAGTTCCCCTCTCCCCCGACAGCCTCCTTCCTGTTGCACACAACTTTTACACGTTGCGTCAAGTTAGCTACAACTGGCCAAGCTGTTACCGGAAATACCCGCCATATAGCAAAACATACCCCTAACCCTTCTTCTGTTTGCTTTGATACACTTAATATACATAACTGTCAGTTAGCATAGTATCATAATGATATCAAGATATTATCTTATAAAGGCTGGTTGAAATGTGTTGAGACGCTCATTCGGTTTGTTTTGTTTTATTTTGAAAGTCTACCGGAAGCTCCTCTCGTGCGGGTGTTAGTGGAAAGTGACGGTGTTCTAGTGTAGGCGGAGTTGTGTGTATAAAGTCTGGTTCAGTTGTGTATCTGTCCCTCACTGCAATAAAGGGCGAGTGTTGTGGACGGAGCTGCGGCTGTGTGTGGACTGCTGACCGATAAGACGCAGTTTCACCTGCGGGAGAAGCGGAACTAACGTCACGTCGTGATCGGTACGACTGTCGCTTTTTTATCGTGTTTATTTATTACAGAATTCAACAAATGGCGTGTTTGTAAACAGGCTCAGCCGTTATATCGCTCTTAGCAACACATTAGACTGCTTTTAGTGCAAGAAGTAACGTCACATAGACATTATAACGCTTAAGTAGCTAACAAAATATTATTGTGTTGCGTTTACGTCCGGTTAAATCAAATCAAGACAACTTAAATTAACAATACATATAATTACAGTAAATTTAAAATTCTTATAAGTCACACTGTACAGTTGCATTCTGTGTCGAGTTGCGTTCAGGGACTGGATGATAAGTTTAATGTCTGTGATGGAGTCGTTGTTAATCCTCTGGTCAGGTTCACTGACCACACAGATACTGCATCATGGTGTAGTGTAGGATCTGAGGGGGAAAACACGACTGCACGTCTAGTCGTGATATAATGCGGATAACCTGATGTAATGCACAGTTCACTTTGTGGGGTAAAAAAAAAGGTCCCTGTAGAATAAATGTTCTGTGTGGGATCTTTTTTTTTCCAGCTTCAGTGTGTGTGGGTGCAGACTGAACAATTTGCCCATCATGATCCAAAAGCGCCTACTTGTCTGACATAACAATGATGAGGTAGTGGGTAGTTTCGGAGTGTAATACTTGATGTGAGTAAGACGTAGTCAGCAGTGTATAGGAGGTTTTATTGCAGGGGTGACTGTGGTAGTTGCGGTGAACCATGGTGAGTCATATGAAGGAAGGGTATTATAACTTCTTGGAAGTGGTTTTAAAAGAACCCCCCTCGGGTTTTAGATTTATGTTTTCATAAAATGAAACACAACGTGCACTGAAAAACAATACACAATACATGTAGAAACAATATGCCAATGACAAGTACAGTATTCTGTATTCTCTTTCTTACCAGGTGCTGTACCAAGTCATAATGAAGCGCCTCTTCTTGTTGTGCTTGTGTGTGCTGGTGATCCCGCATGACCTTGAGGGTGTTCTGCCCCAGACTCCCTCATATGGAGAGAGGGGCTCAGATCTTGGCATACAGGTGTTTCAGCAAGTGGCACACTCAAAACCACTGGAGAACGTGGTGTTTTCACCCCATGGTGTCGCTTCCATCCTCGGCATGCTGCTCCCTGGAGCTCATGGAAACACGCGGAAGCAGATCGTTAGTGGTCTGCGCTACAAGAAAAATGGTAAGGACTTGAAAGGTCAAGGCACCAGCTGGAGTTTAGCTGTTGACATGGTAGATCAATATCAACAATTGCGAAATAATTCAGCATTCATTTGGTATGCACAGGTCCGTACAAGATGCTGAGGAGGCTGCACAAGACCTTGATAGCTAAGTCCAACCAGGACACTGTGCTGATTGCCAATGCCATTTTTAGCCAGAAGGGCTTCCCCATGAAGGAGTCCTTTGTAGCCACCAACAAAAACAACTTCCAATGTGAGACTAGAAACTTGGACTTCAGCAACCCTGTAGGTGCAGCCAATGAAATCAATGAATGGGTCAACAATAAAACCAAAGGTGGGTGTATGTACAATAACAAATATGCTCAAATAACCTCTTACATGGCAAATATGAGTGAAATCCATGAGCATGTATTTTTGATGTTTATTTAGTCAAACTTTGTTGATCAAATGCTCCCTTCATGTTGCATATTTATTCAGGTCACATCTCCAGCCTGATCAAACCAGACATGCTAGACGCGGCTCTGACCCGTCTGGTCACTGTCAACTCAATCTACTTCAAAGGTTTGTGGAAGTCTCGCTTCCAGCCAGTGGACACCAAGATGAGGCCCTTCAAGGCGGGTGATGGGAATGTTTATTCAGTCCCAATGATGTCCCAGCTATCGATCTTCAACATAAGTAAGTAGTGACGTGTGAGAGGTGTCCATCAGTGTCCCCCTGTTTTTCATTGATCATTGATTTAGATCCATATTGATACTGGATATATATATGATATTTTACCATTATTTAATATTTAATAATAGAAGTAATAAATCAGTTGACCGTAGACTGTTTGTTTTTGTGATGAACGCCCAGATATTTTCAGTTTATGATTCATAGGTCAGTTTGTGCTGAGTTGTGAGGCATCGCAGTCCTCGACATGCCTCACACATTCAAAGGATATTATTTAGCCCTGTGTGAAATGAAATGGTGTAGCAGTCAGTTGTCTATATTTAGATGAGCTGTCAGACTTCTGTTAGCAGGGTGGGTGCTGTGGTAGATTCCCATTCAGTGCCTGATGTAGACTATGTTCGTGTTATAATCTGGGAAGCACAGCTGTTTCTCTATTATCCTGCTGTGTGCTTACTGTTGTACAGAGTCAAGTCTGATTTTTTTTTTTTGACAAATGTTAACAGAACAAAAGCGTATGTTTATAACAGCCCACAGCTATTTGGGTATGGCAGGATATAATTATTGTGTTTTTATGAAAATAATGGGATTTACATATACTTGGCTTTATTGTGCTGTGATTTATTCTGTAAGCACAGTGGAACTGGTTTTTGTGGTGTGAGAATGTTACTGCTGCGACTCTAAGTGCTTTCTTTGGGCCAACTTTTAAACTGGATATGTGCCACTTTATTTTGAAGTTAAGTGCCGACCTCTGAAATTATTTTAAAAAATGACCTGTTCTGCTTTCCTACTTCTTCTTAATCAACTGATATAACACAGTGTTCTTGCAGAGAGCTTTTAGCCTTTGGTTTAATGAACATCTGCTTCCTGCTGGGCCTGTCCTCAGGAAATGGTTTATTTTCTGCTTCTAGTTCATTTAGACTAAATAAAACCAATACGTTGATAACTACCACACTCAAAAGACCAGAAAACAATCAGCAATGGAAACACACAAGCTCTGCAATGAAAGACTGGACAGCTTTAAATAATCTTCTTTCTTTATTAACATGCAACTTATGTGAAGTTAAATTTAAGTGAATCCACTTGTTCAAGGAACAACAGGGATACAAATACTAAAATGTATAAATTTATACCAGGAAAATATTTTACTCATAGAAACACACACACTAATCAGCCAATGCATTGAGACCCCTTACTGGTTTTAATGTTGTGGCAAATCAGTGTATATCTGTACCCTGTTACGAAAGAGTTCATTCAGAAACATCAGGAGTTTGATTTTTAATGTATTTTGTGGTTTTACTGTGTTTCCATGGCTTTTCTGTTTGGTACTCAGTAATGACATGTTAATCAAGCCTCCTCCTTTGCCCTTACTTTGACCTTTTGAAATCATTAACCTGTATGCTCTACTCTTCCACCAAGGCACGGCCACCACACCTCAGGGGCAGAAATATACGGTGATCATGCTGCCCTATCACGGCAACACTATCAGCATGCTGATTGTTATGCCCTCTGATGAGGACACACCTCTGTCCAGTGTTATCCCCCACATCAACACAGCCACAGTGCAGAGCTGGACTAAAGTGATGCGCTTGAGGAAAGTCCACCTGGGCATCCCCAAGTAAGAATTGCACACAGACACGCACACATACACCAGAAAAACATACTTGAAAGTAAGAAACGTTGCCATTGTGTGTGTGTGTTTGTGTCTATGTCTGCAGGTTTACTGCTGATGCAGAGGTAGATTTGGAAGCTCCACTCTCAGCACTGGGAATAACAGACATGTTCAGTCAGGGCAAAGCAGACTTCAGGCACCTCAGTGAGTGAAAACACAGTCGATCCAAACCCAGGTGTCGCAATACTTCCACAGTGCCTCAAAAGGTTTACAGCAGTTTGAAAAAGAGCGTGGCCTCCAAACAGTAAAAGCTGACTGTTGGCTGTTTACTCCAAAGAGGCCATCAGAAACACACAGCACAGTTAACTGTTTAGTGTGAAACACTGAATCACTCCCGATCTCCGTGAGCAGTGGCAGTGGCAGTGACAGGAGCTCCAAACAAAGTGCTCTAATGCCACCTTGTGGTGTATTCACCAAAACAGTGTGTTGTCTTGCCTTGTATACACACCACAGACAGTGGGAGGTATTGGTTAAGCCTAGGTTTGCACAGGCCCACACAACCCTGAAAGTGAGCTCTTGTCACAGTCAATGATAATACTTGTGTGGGTGAAACATTAGCATAGGAGTAAGGTAATTTATTTATACTGTAGATTATAGAGTTTCATTAAATGATGCTGTTGATTGCTTATATAATATTGTCCTTAAATTGTACCCACATGTTGGCTGCAGTCAGCAATCTAAAGTTAGAATTAACAGGAAGTGTTTTCTCAGGTACTGAGCCTTTGCATGTATCGAAGGCGCTACAGAAAGCTAAGATTGTGGTGAGTGAAGACGGGACAAAAGCAGCAGCAGCCACTGGTGAGTATTTGTTCAAGATTTTCAAGATTAACGGTTTTACTTATAGCATTAATACAATCATGTAACTGGAGCAGGTGGGAAACTCAGCTTTCTGTGCTAGAGAGATAAGATGTATATAATACACAGGTGAAAATGAAAATTCAGAAATTATATTGTTTCATTTCTTTTTTTTCTCTCTCTCTGTTTAGCTGCCATTTTGCTTGCTCGGTCTTCTCCACCTTGGGTGACAGTGGACAGACCTTTCCTCTTCCTCATCAGACATAACCCTACAGGTACAATCTTCTATTTCCATCAGGGATTATTTACCTTTTTACGATGCAGCTATAGCAGAAACGCAGTGGACGTTTGTCAGACTCATTCTGGCTTGAGTCAGAACTCTGTGTGATGTTGGTCCATCAGGAGGCCTGTCTTGCACATGCATGATAGTCTTCATACACTGTACATAGGAATTAAATCTGTTTTTTGACCGTGATGCTCTCGCCTTGTTCCTACCCACAGGTACCATTCTCTTTATGGGCCAGATCAACCGGCCTTGAGCCCTGCCATTATTGGCGAGCCCCTGGTAGCATCAGAGGCCACCACAGGAAATGCTTCTACACTGCCACACACGAATCATGAATACAAACAGGCACACACACTTTGCTGTAGATTTATGTACAGTGTGGACATATGATGTTGTTTGTTACAAATATTGCTTTTTATGTTACCCAATTTCTAGAATGCATATCAGGCTTTATCACGTTTTTGCAGACTAAATTTTTCGTTTTTTTATTTTTTGTATACTTTTATATTTTCATTTTATTACATTTTAAAAGATTTTGAATGTCAAATGTGTATTTTCTCAGCCCTGAAAAATGATTGCTTTATTTTTCTTCTTACTTCTCACATTACTCTCCATCTCAAGACATGTCACTCCGATTCAGTCTAAAGACTGACTTCTAAGTTACCTTTTGAACATCTTGAATTCAGCTACTCTTAAGTATTTTTTTCTGCACTGAGGAAGACCTCTGGTATCATACTTTTTACATATTTGGGAAAATAAATACACATTTATAACACCAATGATTTTGCCTTACTTATGTGTTGCAATAGTAATTCAGCTGTTACACAACATAGCTGTGTGATGTGTAGACTCCACTGCCAGTTTGGGGAGGGAAATGTTTATGTACGTATGATATGACAATTCTAACATTTCACAAATTTAGATTATGATAGTGCTTTTTACTATTGGAAGAATTATTATTTTCCAAATATTTTCCAAAATGCTTTCTGTTCCCAGGCTCTCTTCTGAGACAAGAGACTGAACCCTGGCCATCTCTTCCGCATTCCCAGCACCCACAACCAGATTGTGGGTGGACATTATCCTCAGATATATGGTTAAACCATGCAAATGTGAAAATAAAAATGTTAGCTACAGCTTCAGCTTCCAATCCCAGATCATGAACACCCTAGTTTGATTTTGTGTGGTTCGTTAATTCATTCATCTAATCTGTTTTTGATTGATGTGTGGGTAATGCTAAGGTCTATTTTATATATACACATACACACAAACACACACACAGGCACTACCACGCACATTTTTTCGAGGATCGTGTTCATAAATCACGCCAACACTCGAATAACTTCCTGAAACAACAAGTCTGCATACGTCATGTGTGACATCACGCTCTCTTAAAGACGCAGACCTCGATACGCGCTAAGCCTCGGCACAGTACGTCACATCACTAGTAATCCAGACAGCGGCTCCTGTTGTCAGCTGATCCTCCTTCACTGGCGACCGAGCAGGAAAAGCAGCTGAGGGAAAACACTGCTGGCCGCTGGTGAGTCATGGCTGCGGAGATCCACTCGAGGCCTCAGACCGCTCGGCCGGTTCTTCTCAACAAGATCGAGGGACACTCGGACGCTGTCAGCGCCGCTGTTTTAATCCCCAAAGAAGATGGAGTGATCACGGTCAGCGAGGACAGGTGGGTTTGCCTAGCAGGCTAGCGATAGCTTGCGGCGGCTGCTAGCGGGCTGCGTGTATTTGCTGGTCCCTGCACTGATAATTGTCGGTGCACTGACTTTAAAAAGGAAGTAAAAATAAAACAAAAGAGAAATGACACGTTCATCGTCTCAGAGTGAGCTTTTGTTATTGTTTAGTTTTGTTCCATATGGAAGCACAGTTAGCAAAGAGGGCGGAGGGATAGGAATAAGCCAAGAATGAGTTCTGTCCATGTCAAAACCGCTAACAGACAAATAAACAACTGCAATAATAAACGGGACAATAATATTCAGTTTCCATTTTAGAACGTTTAGTTTAAGGTTCATCATTTGCATGGAGTAACTATTGAAACGTGTCGGGTGCAGTTGTTGGTAAACGCCTTTTAGCCGGCTAGCTACAGCTCATAGTAAACATGGATCAAACTGGCGTATAACCGTAATCCACAGGCTTTAATTAACCGGAAGTGTTTAACAAGTTGCTATACATTTTGTCTGCCTGTACATCACATCACAATAACTCTGGCATCATATAAAACCTGCTTTTTGTGAGTGATTACAATGGGATCCGTGGGACAAGTGAAACCTGGCAGACTTCTCAAGGTGTTAGCTAACATCAGTCCATCCCAGTCACTGTCTCTTGTTACCGCTTGTCCTGATCAGTGACAGTGTCACCCTACAACATCCTCATTTATAGATAAAGGAACTTAGATGCTGTGAGAAAAAAGTAAAGCAGTTTTCATCATGCATTTAAACAAGTTGATAGATTGATAGTGAAAGGGGAAGTTGTGTTGAAGCAGCACAGTGTACTCAGGTTACTGGAAGAAACAGCTGGTGTGACTCTTTAGGCATTGGATTGTAATAGAAGGCTGGTTGCTTTATAGAGTTTGTTAGGAATGTGTTCAAAATGTCATCAAACTCAACAACCACAGCATGATAGTGAAGAAACCATACTACCTTGCAGAATGACCCTGTTTCTTTTGTTTTTTGGCAGAACCTGCACTGTAGCATGTTACAATGTAGTAAAGATCAGTGACTGTTAGAAGAATCACGGAAATGTACAGTTTCAAAAGTGTGTTAAGACACAGTGATCACTTCTGCAATGTGTTTTCAGCAGTAACATTCACATAGCTTGTGTGCATGGTGCAGTTTATATATAAAACATAAATATTCACCAGTTGAAATTTTGAAACTAATAAATGTGCAGTCCGACCCCATTTAGTGCTGTTGTATGAACAAAGCTGAGCTTTGTGCACGAGGAGATTTAGGACTGGTTTCCCAGATGAGGATTAAGTCCTAGTCCTTGGATAAGGGCTTTTTCCAAAGGATATTTTCTTTGGAAAGTGCCAAGACATTTTTTCATAAAGCATATATTATATATGACACTGCATGGTGGTTCTGTATCTTACAAAATTTAGAAATGCATTTAAAGGTATTTACGGTATTTCTTAAACCTTGTTTATCGCCAAACATGGAAAAGTCTGGAGCCTGACCTTGGTAAGATAAACAGTAGGAGAGTTCTCTCAATGTGATGCTTTGACATTTTTCCTCAGAACGATCCGGGTCTGGCTGAAGAGAGACAGCGGTCAATACTGGCCAAGCATCTTCCACACAGTCTCCTGTAAGTACAACACAGCTGTCTCTGAGGGGAAAAGAGTAATGAAGGTGTCTGTCTGTTTTGGTCATTTGTTACACTACAGCAAATAAATGCGAAACCTCTGTACAACATAGCATTAGTCTGGTGATGTCACCGCTCACAGACAACATCTGCATCTTACTCCTCCAGCTCCATGCTCCTGCATGTCGTACCACCATGACAGCAGACGCATCTTCATAGGCCAGGACAATGGAGCTGTTGTGGTGAGTGACACTAACTCAGACAAGTGGCCTCATATTCCTGCTGCAGGCTCATTCTTTTGTAGATTTACACAGCTTAATTTAAAATAAAAACCTGCATGTCTGGTTTTGAAATAGGCTACAAAGTCAATATTTGGGCTCATCTATATGCCTAAGGAGTGCATAGTTATTCGATTTGAAACTTGTATGTGCGGTTGCTTTGCCTTCCAGGAGTTTCTCATTTCTGAAGATTTCAACAAGATGAACCACGTGAAAACATATCCAGGTGAGAACATGAGGACAAATGACAGCAAACTAAACAGCTGGCAAAACGATTCTTACCTCATGGTGTATGCTCAGCTTCTATATATCGTTTCTTTCTTGCTTTCTCAAGTTGTTCCTTTGGGGATTTTTGGATGAGAAATCTTAACATTGGAAAATTAAATGACAGTTATGGATGGGGAGATGCACCACACAGTCTCTATTGGTTCTCTTCTTAACTGCATATTACTGCAGTGATGAAATATGTGCATGTCCTCCTCATTTTACATTTTAAGTTAGTTAGATTCTCCCACTCAGGGAAATGTGTCATTATAACACACAGTGATTGCCTCATTTAAACATTTATTAAAAACACCAGACTAATACCTGCAGCTAGTGTAATATAATACAGTATACATATAATTCTTATGTTGCAGTGATGTTGTCACACACACACACCGCCACTCCTCCAAAAGATTCTTGAGGCACAGCTACATAGTTGTACAGTAAAAAAATTAAATGTCATCTTGTTGTTTCTGAGACCAAAACACCACATATCTCCAATGGACTGCTCAGGTTGGCCTCCACTAGTTCATGCTGAATCAAGCAGCCTTGCCCAAACAGCAGAGAAACATGACTCACTATCAGGTTATCAGGGAGAGTCCGTGCAGTTAAAGAAAGGCTGGTCTTAACCTTCATTCTTGACAAAGACAGAGTTGAGCTAGCAGCAGCATTCAGGTAATACATTTATGACAGGGGGATAGAACTTACTGAGGAAAAAACCCTTATCCTCTCTGTAGTGACTGAGCTCAATTTGTGTTGCATCAATACATGAACAGTGCTCATGGTGGCTGTGTAATGCACTGCACAGGAAAAAAATCTAATTAGTGATTTTTTTTCTTCAGTCTGTTGTTCATTAGACGCTAAAAGAAAAAAACTTGAAAGATGAAATAGCAGCACCACCAAGAAGACTCAGAGGCCAGATTCATGGGCATGGATTAGGTGATAAGGGTGTAATAAAATGCAAAGCATTTAAAGTAGCACAGGGTCAGTATATGAGATATACTGTATGCAGAGTAGCTTTATATCATGTGCACAGCTGTGACTCCTTATCAGTAATACTGTTCCATTTCAGCAGTTTGGGCCCTTGGGGTTTGAACACCGCTGCAAACTTTCAGACTGTTTCAGACAAGCTTTCAGACTGTGCAACTGTTGAATTGCATAAAACAGGGAAGTGATGACATGTTTACATCTAAAGGCTTGACACTGTGGCATCACAATGTTCTGCAATAACGCTTGTGGGCATACTCAAACCCAGGAACAGAAGGAGAGACTGTGAGCATATTTCCCATAGATTAATGGCGGTTAATAAGGTTAAGGTTTGGTCTACTGTGGTTCCTCTGTCCTCTGTCTCAGTCTGGATTACTGTGACAGTGCGGATGAAGATGTGGATAGGGCAGATCAGTCTGAGGTGGTGCTCATCCATGAAATTACGCTTGTGATGTGATTTTGTTTGTTGTATAATCCAGTGTGACTCTAGTTTTCTACGTGTGTGTGTGTGTGTGTTGCAGCACACCAGAACCGCGTGTCAGATATGGTCTTCTCCCTGGAGAGTGAGTGGGTTGTGAGCACTGGCCATGACAAGAGTGTGAGCTGGATGTGCACCCAGAGTGGGAGCATGCTGGGGAGACACTACTTCACCGCCTGGGCTTCCTGTCTACAGTATCCTTTATTTATCCCCCGTGTGCTCCAGCAGCATCACTCAGTCTCAGGTTGTAATGTGACCAGCCTGTTGAAACCCTGACTGTTACACTCAGATACGACCACGAGACGCAGCACGCCTTTGTCGGCGATTACTCAGGACAGATCACGCTGCTGAAACTGGAAAAGCAGACGTATTCCACAATCACCACTCTTAAGGGTCATGAAGGTAAGGATGCACATGACTTCACAAAAGACTCCTAAGCCTGAGGGCCCCAGTAAATATTAGAGGACCCAGATTCAGACCCATGACCTCATTATGAAAGAGCAAACTGAATTCAGTAACCACAAACTTGCTGTCATCAAATGCAAATTATTTATTGAAAAATGGAAAAAAAAAGTATAGAATTAACAGGCTTCATCCTATCCAAGTATTCCTGTGTGAATATAGGTTGGAGACCACAATACACCGTGCATACAACTAACTGACAACCCTCTCCCATAAATATTTGTACTTTCCAGCGGTTGGTTAATATTGTTACTAGTTATTCTGTGAGTCACTTTTATTTGTACTGGAAGGTCCATTAAAATAATTCAGCCAATGTCAGACTTTAAGGACAGTTTGAGCTTCACAACATGACTGAGCAACTGTGCTATATAAAGTAGTTAATGAAGAAGTAACACAGAACAAGGACACTTTTTCCTGGAAAATGTCAAACATGAGTGAACATGGCTCCCCTGACAAGACAGAAAAATATTTTCCTCATAACAATAGGAATATATACCCTCCCCACCTCCACACCCCTTGGGTCAAATGATAATAGATGAGCACTGTCGCAAATATATTGAGTACTGCCTGCAGATTTACCTTTGCCTGGTGAGCACTGGGCAATAGAATTATATTTTATTTTTAAAATTAAAACAGTTTGGCAAGTATTGAAAAAGCTAAAATATGACTGTGCTTTAGGGAAATGACTGTGTAAGCTGGTGACAGTGTTTTGGCTTGCACCTTCAATCCCGCCGGCACTTTTGACTCTGTGTCAAGCTAAAGTTGGATCTGTGTGAATCATATCAAACAGAGCAGCAGCCACAGAAGCTGCTGCATTACTGACATTTACTTTATAAGTGAGAAAGTAGGCTGTGTCTTTGGGAAGGATGTGACTCCACTGCTACACAAGCAGTTTCATTCCGTTTTCAGTTTGGATGATCATGATGATGGAAAATGCCGTCTCACTTACGGATTTGGAAATCCCCAAATTCCCATAACTGCCTCTCTGGGTTGACATCAGGCATCTGTGCAGTTTCCATGCTCATCATGCTGCTAGATGACCGTTTGAGCCCTTTAGATGGGAGTTTTGCCACTGTGGAAAAACTTCCTCTCGACAAGGGATGGCTGTGTCATGAAAGGATGAATACATTGCTCAGATGTGATTTGTATTCAGGGGTTCAGCGTGCTCGTAGCTGAGCCAAGAAAATGAATCCCATAACAAAAACGAGTTGCCGGGGATACTTCACTGTGTGAAACAAACACTTCCTTGTATTCCTCTTTGGGCTCTTATCACACACGGGCTGTTTGGGAAGAGTGGGAGGGAGGAATCATCTGACCAGATGACACTTTGTAAGTTCATCTTTGGATTTATTGGGATATGGGAGAATCACTGACACCCGTAAATCAGACTTTGAGATTTATACATATTTTCAACAGGCATGGCTTGTTATTGTTTGAACTCAGCCGATAGAAACGTAGCAGCAGAGGAATATGTACATTGTCAGTAACGTGGTCGTGAGTGGAATCCCTGCGGTTCATCCAGTCACAGTTTAATCTCTCCCACACCACCTGCTACAGGCTATTGTCATCCTATGACTGATCTCACTACAAGAGCTGTTATTGTCTGTCCCACAGCTCTTATATTGTGTAAAAAAAAAATCAAAAATAACCATCTGGTTAATTGCTCAGGAAAAATATTGTGGTTCAAAAGATATATAGGGTAATGACAAATATGCCTGAGAAAAGCGAGTGTTTAGCTTGTGTTTTATGCTCTACTCTCTGAGAAGAACGGACAGATGGTCTGCGTTGCGTGGTTGATCAGCTGAGTACATGGGAGTTCCCGGCTGAATAAAAGCCAGGGGGCAAAAGACACAACAAAATCCTTCTCTTTTGTACTTGTCCGCTCAGTTAGTCTTGTGATCTGCACTCCAAACGTTTGTGAAGTAACTACAGCGTTCAGATGAATGTATAGAGATTAAGGAGGACAACATGTCACAAGATCGTAGTTATACTGCTGCTTCACTTTACTACTAACAGGAAATAATAGACGCACCTTATTTTATGAGCCTCTTGATCCAAATATTGAAGGTCATGGATCAAAAGTATGAGATTTATGAGTGTACATGACTGATAAGAGTGAAGGTTCAGTTGGGAGTTGGGAGAATGGCACCTCTGACAACAATGTGTCAGGATGTCTCACTCTGTTTGCTGGAACTGAGGAAACACTTTGTGAGCGAGTGGACACACAGACCAACCAGAGCCAAGTCTAACTAATGAGAGCCACAGTGGTGAAACACTCCCACATCAGTGATTTAATTACTCTGTCTGTGGTGGGAATTCTTATGTTCTATTAATTATTTTATAGCAATTATAGCTACAAAATAATCTGTTTTTCTAGCAACATCTCTAAAACCACATGGCCTTTGGGCTGTGAAGTGATGGGCAAAAATGTCAATTTCACTCATTTGAAATCACATCTATGACAAAAGTTTACAAAACAGATCACAATTGATTCACACTGCACATTTCTTCCTCTTTAACAACCATTAGTTTCAGATGTCATAGTGTTGTGGCTTACAGGAATGCCCTTGTCCTTCGCAAGTCTTTAATGAGATATTGGTTTAATTAGATTACGATGCTATGAACAGCAGAGTGCATGTTATGCTGTCTAATGTAAAGTAAATGGCCCTGCAGCTCCAGCAGCCAGTTCCATGTCTAAAGTGTTTAGTTTGAGCTGCCTGTAGTTCCACCAGTAGGCACCGGGTGGAGCAAGTAGGCCAGAACTTACACTGCCCCCCCATCATACACATGTAACATGTGCATATTGTTATCTTTTGTCCCCTTACAGGAAGCATAGGAGCTCTGTGGTGGGACCCGGTTCAGAGACTGCTGTTCTCGGGGGCCTCTGACCACAGTGTCATCATGTGGGACATTGGGGGCCGCAAAGGACGGACACTATTGTTGCAGGGACACCAGTAAGTCCTTCAGTGCTATGTATTCATTGATGGAAGCTGGATTTGCTATCATTTCCTTGTCTTTGTCAGACATTTTGAAGCCCTAAAAATTAACTTAGCGAAGTAGGCCTCCACATCCACACGCCCAGATTCTTCATTTCCTCTAACAACAGTGTCTGTCTGTCTCACTGTGACACTCATCCCCACACTCTGTTGTCAAAGGCAGGTCTCACTGGTGTCAGTTACAGCTGTCTCCAGGTGCTGACCCTGTTTTTATCTCAGCTTCTCGGCCTGCATACACGTTTCACCACCACCATGTGTGAGCCACCACCCCTTCCATTATAGAAATTATCGACAAGCCCATGTCGATGTTCCACAGAGCAAACATACATACATACATACATACATACATACATATATATATATATATACACACACACACACACACACACACACACACATATTTCCATATCCATCCCCTGTGCACCGAAGCAGGATTTACAGAAGCTTGTCTCACATAAAAAAGAGGGTTGTCGTGCGTCTGTACGCCTGACAGACAGTAAATCTTAGTCTTTATCTGTTTATGTTAACTTTATATTCAGTGTCTGCCAGTGGATCATCTTAAATCCTACACACTGGACCTATAATGTAAACATGATGATTATAGCAACATACTTTGCCAAACGCGAGTAGATTAAGATATTAAGCTATGAAATATTGATTTCTGTGGGTAAGGCATTTGTTTTGATTGCAAACGTTTCAATCCCATTCGCTTTCCTTGCTTTCGCTCTTTCCCTTGACTGGCTCAGTGAACGCATTCAGGCCGTGCGCTACCTCCAGCTGACCAGGCAGCTGGTGTCGTGCTCAGCCGACGGCGGCATCGCAGTGTGGAACATGGACACACAGAGAGAAGAGGTTTGCATCACTCGTACACAACAGTGTAACCAGATTTGATTATTTATGGTTTGCAATAGTTTTTTTTACAGATATAACTAAATTTATAACTTTGTGTGCTATATTGCAGTCTTTCTGTATGTTTAATAGCAGCTTTAAACTATGTCTCTGCAGGCTCCACAGTGGTTAGACAGCGACTCCTGTCAGAAGTGTGAGCAGCCTTTCTTCTGGAACATTAAGCAGATGTGGGACACCAAGACTCTGGGGCTCAGACAGGTACAAGAATCTGATCCTCAGCAGTGTTAGCAGCTGCTGCTCCCTCAGTCATGGGTCATTTCTGACGTGTGTGTGTTTGTTTGTTTTTTGTGAACAGCACCACTGCCGGAAGTGCGGCAAAGCTGTGTGCGGAAAGTGCAGCTCAAAACGCTCCACATATCCAATAATGGGCTTTGAGTTCCCTGTGCGGGTGTGTGATGCCTGCTTTGACACCATCAAAGAAGAAGAGTGAGTAAAGGGTTGCTGTTAATATCTGCAATGTATCATACAGTCATACTCTGCTTCTGTTGTCAGAGTACTGAGGGAAAGTCTGATCAAATGCTGTTATTTTGTGTGTGTGTGTGTGTGTGCAGTCGAACACCACTGGCCTCGTTCCATGAGGGGAAACACAACATTGCTCACATGGACATGGACCCATCCAGAGGCCTGATGGTCACTGGTGGAAGCGACCGCATTGTTAAGGTCAACAACAGCTCTTTGATAGCAGATAATTCATGCATGTGTTCAAGCTGCAACAAACACAGAACCTTTTCGGTGATATGCTGACTTTGAGTCATGTGGCAGCAGTCAGCCCAAAACTCAAAGCCTCAAATTCAAAGTATCGACTGATGTAGTAATTGATAATAATTTATAAGCCCGCTATTCTAGCTTCTGTTGTTTGGCTGCTTCGACAGAACAACCTGTTTTGAAGTACTTAACTAAGGCACTTTAGGAATTTTAAATTAATTTTTTACTTTTTCCTGAATTTTTATTAACCAAAAAATAATTAATTTGCACGGAAAATATCAGATAAGCTGATAATGAAAATAATAATATAATAATAATAATATAATATATATAATTAGTAATTAGTCAGCAGCAGGATTATAGAATGGGATATGATGGCAAAAGCAGTTAAAACATGGTTATGGACATTTTTCCACTATAAACACATTTCACCCAGCATTAATAAGGCAGCTTTGTTCCAGGCCCCCTCTGTCACTGTTATTGGCTGTTTGTCTCCACAGATCTGGGATATGACGCAGGTGGTTGGCTGCAGCTTAGCAACAGGCTTCTCTCCGCGCTGACTGGCCCAGCCCACTACATGCTTCCCCTGCACTGCGGCCACTCTTCCAGTTTCATGGAAACCCCCATGTACAGTCTCTGTCATCACGCCTGGGATCTTCAGCTACAGCCAGGCCTGCTCTGAGTGTGTGTGAGAACAATGTTGCTCTCCACGTTCTTTTGCTTTTCATTTCAAAAAAATCTTAAATTTCCCTTCCAGTCCTAAGGTGTGTGACTGATTTTCCACTTTTTTGTGCTGATCTGAAACAGAACCCTAAGCACAATGGTGTGTGTATGTGCGTGTTGTAATGGTTTCTCCAGTGGGAGGAACGCTTGGAATTCGTGTTTACATTCAATATTTCTGACTCTTTTTTGACATTTTTTATTACCCTTGCAATGTAAACAGTTAAATTAGGTTTCGTCAGATTGCTGGCCTGCTATTCCTGTAAAAACACACTACCTTCTCCTCCTTATTACTGTGGCCCACTAACTGCATATTACTGCATATTACTTAGTCACTGTACCATGTACAAAAACCCTAATCATCTGTAAATAGCTCTGCACCATGTGTATAGTTGATAGTTGCTCACAATGACTCTCACTGATCAGAGTGATCAGCTTTTTTGGTCTTTCTTCCTCATTTCTTTCTTTCACTAGCTGGCCTTAAATCTCTCTCAGGAGGTTTTACATCAGTCGGTTGTCAGTGGGCTGGGGCTCTCCATGTCCAACATCATTGTTGTGTGATTGGGAGAATAATCAAGTGTGATACGAGTCCAGCCTCTCTCTCTCTCATGATAGATGGCTGAAATCATCACATATCCTGTCGCAGCCTTCCTGAGGTTTACCGATGGAATTTCTATTTACGATTTAATTGGTGTGACGTGAACATTTCAGCTTTGTAGGGTTAAGATACTTCAGTAATAGCAAAATAGCACAATATCACCATCTTATAGAAATGTGTGTGTGTAGACCCCACTCGCAGCACTTATGTTTCAAATCAAAGACTCAGATGTCTCAAGAGAATTAATTTCCATTTGTAATTTGATCGTTATACATGCATACACGCATGCATACACTCACTGAACAGGTATTCTACATGAAAGGCAGCAGCAAATGCTGGCATGTTGTACCGTGCCCTGTGGAATGGTGGATCGTATCAGTGCTGCTTGTCTACTTTCATAAGCCTTAAAGAAAGAAGGACATGCTAACAAAGTCTTTTTTAATGGTGTGTGTCAGAGCTCGCAACTGTTCATTCATGCTCATTCACTCAGGCACTCACTTTGTAACAAAGCTCTTGATATTTCATTGCCACCCCCCCTCCCCCCCACACACACACACGCACACACACACACAAATCTGTATCATCAAGGACACTCAACTGCACTGAATTGCACAAACTCAGTCGTCTGTCTTTTCATTTAAACAACACATTGTTGTCAAATGTTCCGATCTGGGAGGGGTAAGAATGGCTGGATTCAATGTAGCGTCCTTGTAAATAGCAGCTAATATCTTCTAATGTTAGACTAATGCCTGCCTTACTGTTAGTGGAAACATGAGCATTATGATGTTGGAATTCCTGGTTTCCCAATGTAGTCACATTCCAGTTTTTTGATCATGTAGTGTATATTTATATTTGTAGTAAAGTATTTATCTATTATCACTGTAAATAGTGCTTTTACTTTTCTTGTGCCCATCTGATTGTCCTCATTCCATTGCAGTAACAAACTAGCAGACTGTAATGTTGAGATGACCTGCAGGGTCAGATCCTGCAGTATATGACAGGGACAGAGACTGATTTAATGCTATGGTTTCTCCTTATCAAGACCATGATATTTGGATGTCCAGCAGTATCATACTTAGAGTTAAACTGAAACCTGATTTGTCAGTGCCAAGTATTTTACAGGACTGTTCATTTTTGAAATTAAAAAATACATTGTGAGTTCATTCAGTTTTTTTTAAACAATTATTTCTCAATTTAGGATTTTGTTAAAAATAGAAAGGCCTGTAAAAGCAGGACGTGTTTTCCACAGTTGATGTGTCTGACTTCTGCGATCTCTGAGATAAAACATGTACCTAAAGGTTCTGTATGTAAAAACCTGAAACTATTTACATTAGTCTCTTTTATTCACAGCAAATATGTGCATGTACACAGTGATTCCTATGTAAGGGTGAAACGTTTTGACGTTCATGCTGGCTCCCTAGTGCCTTGCTTCGGAAACGAGTCAAGCCCACTTGAGAACCATTAGCACAGGAAGAAGCTTTATCCAAAGAGGCTGGTCAAGTCATGTAAGAATGTGACTGCAGCAAAACTAGGATCAAGATTACCTTACAACGACAACTCGAAAATTCTTCTGTGAAAACACACACACTTAGCCTGTGTTGGAAAGTCAGATATAGTTTATAGTGAATTTATGTTTACAGTGGATATCACACCAACACGATGCCAATCAGCCATGTCTCATGTAGTTAGACACATCCCAGTGGGCTGCTACATCAGTAGGCCATCAAATAATCCATTACATTCTTATTAGACTTGTCAGTTCATTACACCTTGCATGAATTTGGGGTTGGGTTTCATGGACCAGCTACATACACAACTCTACTCTAATGCCACTGTATAGTTATTGTGGCCAATCTGTTCTCAGAGTCCTTCTTACTTGTCCAGCAGATAAGAGCTAACCTATTACAATATTTTCTCTTCTTGTAGCTCTGATTTGGTCTCCACCTACTCCAAAGACTCCAAACTGGCTCATGAGCTGTTTGTGTACTCTACCACATTCCTCTGTGAGTCATTAACTTAGTCCTTTGGTGCTGGGCAGGTGCCTCACAGTGGGTTTGTCTGACCTTTTATGCTGAAACCTGCTGTTGTGAAACAAAGTGGAGAGATTACGGGTTTCAGTGAGCAGGAAACTGTGCTATAATCATCTGTTGGTTTTTTCACTGTACCTGACATCTTTAACATGTGTAGTCATTTCCCCAAATATTATTATAAAACATGTAATTAGATGCGCACTCTTAATAAAGTAAATACAATATTCTTGCATTGGATATTTATTTCAGTTATGTGGCAGCAGCTGAATAAGATAAAAATAATTATACTATAAGATAAAAAAAATAACTATAGTTATACAGGATTATTTAAGGCAAGTGAGGTTCATTATTTTAGATTATTGTCATGTCTAAAATGATTATTGTTTTTTCACCAGATAGAGCAGATTCATTTGTCCATTGTCATCTCTGGTTATTCAAACACTATATAATAAACAGCCTTCATGTCCACACTTAAAAAAGATGTATTTCTTCATCAGCGTTGCTCTGAAATGATTTATCTCTTCTAACAGCTGGAAAGACACATTCTGTCCCTATATGATGTTTCTGCCCAAAATACCTGTGTTTTTAAATACTGTGGCTGACTACAGTACTGACTCCAGTGCCCTTCAGACTAGGACGCAGAGAAAGGAAAATCAATGCTTAATAAAGATGTTCACACATGGTCGACTGTTTATTTTCTCGAAATCTGCACAATGACACGGCAACATTAGAAATGTTATTTATTAAGGCATTTACAAGACAACCTCGCAACAAAGTCACAGTCAGTAAAGGGTCGTTTAGAAGGTGCTGGGCAGATAAATACATAGGTTTTTATTGCACATGTAAACGTGATGCTGCTGTGTGGTGTGTATAAGGCGAGAAGGAGAGAACACATCATCTCCAGCCTGAGCTCAGCCTGCACTGGGCAGCAGCTGCACTACAATATAAAAAGTCAATGAGTTAATATAGTTCTTCAATACACATTAGCAACTTGGCATGTGTGTTAATCATGCAGACAATAACATCAGACTGAGCTCATAACTGATCATGGATTTACAGTGGAGGGTGTGAGAGTGACTTTGGTCACATCAGATTCCCATCTGATTGACAACTTTCATAAAGTCACAGCGGAAGTGCTGTTTGTGTAGATCTGTGTGTGTGTGTGTGTATGTGTGTGGTTTATGACTGTGTTCTCTCCCAGCAAGATGACCTCATAAAAGTCAGTGAAGGCAGCATCACTATCAAACACACATAATAAAGTCTTAAGCCATAGAGGTGGTAGTCCCTGTAATGTTGAGCTCATAAATAACATCATTTATCACAGGATATATTAAAAGAAGCACTACAAATCTTGCTAATCCCTCAGCTATAGGCTAGGTGTTTAGTCTGTCAGTTTTCCATTTGTCCCAATTTTAAATCAGCAACCAAAACTGATTCTTACACTCCAAATGCTTTTAGGACAACAGAATCAGACTCTGCTGCAGCCCGGCCTCGGCCAGTATTAACTGACAGTGTTAGTGCTGGTGTTGCACTGGTTCCTGTTGTCTCAGTGAGGCTGGAATGTCTTGGCCAAGTCCTCCAGCAGAGACATTAGCTTCTGCTCCTCCAGTGGGGAGCTGTGGGTCCAGGCCATTGGCAGGTGGGAGGACACCATCCTCCGGTCTGAGGACAAACATAGAAATATTAACGCCAAGGTGTGTTGGGTCATTTATCCCTTAATCCCTAGTCTGTTTCCAATGTTAAGGGATCTTTGAGTGTGCAGGGAGTCAGGGAGCAGACAGAGGGTCGGCTCTGATGTGGCCTGTGTTTAAAAGGCAATAAAACCATGTGCATGTACAAAGTGCAAATATTGGATTAATTTTCAACCCTCATCCCCAATGGCAACACATTGAGCCTGACAGCTCTCCTGACGCTAACACATAATCCAAACAGCAGGGTTCCTGCAAGGTTCATCTATTTAACTGCAAGGCCCTTTTCAATACCACCAGGAATACAGTTTAAAACTTGTGTCGTACCAGCATGAGTATAAAGAGACTATATATTCTTTGGAAATATTGTATACTGACATCTATATTTTTTTCATCTCTCTCACTTTACCTTTCATTCACTACATAAAAGCATAAAGTCACATTGAAATAAAAGAGAAGAGGACACAACTGTCCTGGATTACATCACATTTCAAGATGAATTCAGGATGTTTGTGTTTGTATTAGAGAGTTTTTCCTAGAACACAGCCTCCGTTCCTCCTCAAGGCCACTGTGTGTCCGTGTGTGTGTGTGTGTGTGTGTCCGTGTGTGTGTGTGTGTGTGTGTGTGTGTTTATGCTCATTGAGGCACTGTACTCCCTGGCAGTATCTGGCACCAAGAGCAGCCCACTCCAGCTGCAATGGACACAGGCCAAACCCCCACCCCCACCCGCCACATACACACACCATGTCCCCATCCAGCCTACAAATAGACACACAATTCAGCACAGCAGTCCTCCATCAGGACTATTCCTGCTGTTCTTACAGTGTTTTGCTGACGCAGGCAATTGAAATTTTACATGTGTCTGTTTTTAACACACAAATACAAATCTCTCACAACGGTGACATAGTACAGTGGTTAGCAAATGTGCCTCACAATAATAAGTTTACTGGTCCTTCTTAACCTAACCCCCTGGTCCTGCGTATGTATGTGTGTATGTATGTATGTATGTATGTATGTTTGTATGTATGTATGTATGTATGTATGTATTAGTCATTGCATTATTATATTAATGCAATGAATATGTTAACGATAGTTCACATTTAGCATCATACCTTGGTAGAAGCGTCCACTGGGGTTTGTGGTTGCGGCCTCAGACACAGCCAGCCACACCACTGTGTCTGCACCCTGCTCTGGTGTTCGCAGACTGTCCTTCATGGAGCGATGGAAGTCTGGCATGGCGTTGGCCACTGCTGAGTCACGCAGACAGACACAGAGAGTGAGACAAGCAACATAGTTAAAGGGAACTGTTTTTTTTTTATGTACATAAAGCGTTTGCTTTAATAGTATTCGGGTATTTGAGTTGGTGGTACCAGGCGTGTCCACCCAGCCGGGATGCATGACGGAGAAGTGGATGTTCGTGTGAGTCTTTGCCAGCTGCTCTGTCATCACCACCTGCTGCCTCTGCAACACACACACACACACACACACACACACACACACATATGGACATGAATATCTTAAAGGATGTCTCAAGAGTTGGACTATAAGTAGGTGAAGCACACGTGATGTCATGGCATGTCTTCCTATAGCTTCAAATGTCAAATTATCAACATAAAACACACGGAATAATCACAGACACAGGTTTGAGGGAGCGTCCAGACTCAGGAGTCATTGATGTTTTTCAAAGCAGATACTCATAGTGATGTTTTAGACTGAGTTCTGCTTCATATGCAACAGGTCTGTGCAATTTTCCATATCGTCAGTTGAAAACCTAAAAGTTGTAGCAGCTATATAATCCAAATTTCCATTACATTTTAAAATGTATAAACACCATTGGATTTTAATGTAGGCTACAGTCATTTATATAAAGACTGGAACAAACGCTGCATTTGTGACAGAAGGAAAATCTGCTGCAAAAAACACTTACTCATCTGTCTCTGGTTGAATATCTACTATGAGTCTTACATGTGATACTACACACATCAGCAGGTCCAGGATCAGTTCTTACTTTGTGCTGGGCATAGACCATGGTGCCGTCATAGCGCCCTCTATCAGACTGCAGGTTTCCCGTCCGGAGCTTCTGCACCAACATTCCCCCTGATGACACTGTGATCTGAACATGGAGAAACAGATACACGGGTTGGTCGCTAATGTTATTTTAATCCAGTTCTACCTTATGTGGATATTATCTTCATCAATTTTCTTTTACTACATTAAGAATATTTATTCACATACTTCACGGTGAGCAGAACGTAGAGGCATTCATTTACTGTGATGATGTGGTACTTCAGCTTGATACTTTACTGTGAAATATTGTCCTCTAACAGCTTGCAGATTCCTAATTTTACATTTAAACCTGTGGGCAGCCTCTAAGATATGATGCATTTTTAACAAATTACATTAATGTTTACATATTGTGCATTAATAATGATATAATACTGTAAAAAAAAAACCAATGGAGGTCATCTGCCTGCATGATGAAGTCCTTTCACCAATGCATACAAAGCCAGAGTGACCACGAAAAGAAGAAACACATATTATTACTGCTGCCTTGAAGTAAACAATATAACAGCAATCAAAGCAGGCGTCACTCAGCAGCTACTGACAACAGAGTTAACAGCTCTGAAGACAACAGGAGCAGGTAGTAGGTTAGATCAAACTCACCACTCTGGGATCTGCGCTCTTCTCCAGCAAAGGAATGAGACCCTTGGTGAGAATGTAAACCCCTATCAGACACAGAACAGGACTTTCAATGTTCATCTCAAAGTGTCTCTCTAAGTGTCTCCCTCACACCTCACACCTCACACCCGACCTTTGACTCACCAAGAACATTGGTGGCGAAACCCTTCTCCAGCCCCTCAGCATTCACTTCCCTCTGACTCATGATGGCGCCTGCATTATTGATCTGCACAAATGAAAACAAATATAATGATGTAAAGATCATTTAAAAACTCGTACCAAGTGTTTTCCCCGATGTCATATTTTGCCAGTCAGGTCACTCACCAGTACATTGAGGGATTTGTACTTTCTCTTGAATGCCTCAGCAAATTCCCACACCTTCTTGGTCTCAGACAGGTCCAGGATGTGGACATAGACCTCCTGTCATGACACCAGTCAATTAGATGATTCATGTTATGGTTAGGAAACCAGAGTCAACTGTCTCCATGTTTTTTGATGAACAGGAATTGAGTCATACTGTACTTTATTTCCTGTCTCCTTCACGATGTCAGCTCTTGCCTCCTCGGCCTTGTCCTTGTTCCTGCACACCATGTGGATCGTTCCACCTGCGACAGAGACAGACGAAGCATCGTTCTCCCGTAATGTTTGTGAAAATATTAAATGGGTGATGAATTAAACTGTGTGTGGTCACTGAATTGCAGCTTAGTAACTAACTAGCAGTGCCTTTCAAAAAAACTATGTGTGTAAATGTACTACACGTGTACTGATTGTGTTCATATATGAGATGCTTTCCTGAAAAACAACATGACAGTGGTTACCCCTCTTAGCGATGGCCATGGCAGTGGCTCTCCCAATGCCACTGTTGGCTCCTGTTATCATGAAGGAGCGTCCAGCCACGGACACCTCCAGGTCCTTCTCCACAAACCGCTTGGAGGTTGACATGAAGGCGCTCCTGCAAGATATTACCATTCAATTTGTCATAGCATTAACTTATCTAAAGTCATGGAGACATGACTGTGTATGTGTGTGTGTGTGTGTGTGTGTGTGTGTGTGTGTATGGGTGTGTGGCACCAAGGACCTCAATTATCCCCATTGTCCTTGATGCCATTGTTGAGGGCAGCGAGGGTGGGGGGCAACGGGGGGTTAAAGGGGTTGGGGAGGAGGGTAATGCAGAGGCTAAATGCCCGCTCTGTTCACTGGTGTCATGCAGAGAGCTATTAGTGCAGGGTCAGAGCGGGTTCTCTCTGCGAGAGAAGATGACACAGAACAAAGGAGAGACGGGAAACAATCACAAAAGCACCTCTTCAAAGTGTTTGGAGGAAGAAGACATTGTGCTGCAGCACATCAGAGCCGTGTTCTGATTGAACCCCTGACTTTAAGGCTCCTGCTGAGTCATTATCGACATTGTTTTCCTAACTCATCGGTGATATTTATGGAGGTTTGCAGGAAGAAGCTAAATTATCAATAATCAGTTATCAGTTTTATTTTTCTGTTGAGCAGAGAAAATGAAAAGACAGGAGATCAGATAGTGTTGTGGTTCTAGTGTGTGCTGACCTCGACAGTGGGCTACAGATTCAATAATAAGATGGTCTGGACCCATCTCATGCTTAAGATTTACTTACACACACGTTTTCAAATGACCAGACGTAGTAAAACTTTACTTAAAGACTTAAATTTAAAAAAACGTTATATTTTACAATTTAAAACAAAAGACATAAAGTAAATATTCATTTTCCAACAAAGCAGTTTTGTTTGCAAAGACAAAATACGGCATTGGATAAGTTGGTGTTAAATATTGATAATTAATTTTGGTAACACCTCCGCTGTAGTGATTGATCTCTCCTGTTTGAATCACAGTGAAAGTGGATCATGACACATGAGTCACAGTCAAACCACAACAGCCTGTTCAGTCTGTTCTCCACACTGTTTCTACACATCACTGAACCAGTGATGAACCAGTGATGAACCAGTGAGGTGTGGGTTTGTTTTGAAAGTTATAGTAAGTATGACATAACTGCACGGTGCAGACACACACACACACGCACGCGCGCACAGGCTCCAGATGATGATGATGATGATGATGGGATCTTACCTGGTGAACTCGGTGATTCCCTTCAGGAACCAGGCGGAGTTGCGGTACAGAGACATTGTGTCGCTCCGGGATCCTGTCCCTCTGTCCCCGTGTCTCTCTGTGTGTCTGTGTGTCTCTGTGTGTGTCTCTCTGTGTGTCTGTGTGTCTCTGTGTGTGTCTGAACTGAGCTGTGTGCTGCTCTGACTCTCAGCTCACACCACACTGCTCCGACCGCCCAGAGGAGGAGAGGACGATGCCACCGTTATTTCGTCGGCATCCGCGGTCACGTGACCCACTGACCCACTCAACCTGCACCGTGTTGTTTTACTCTCCCTTCACTTCCGTTTCGAGTTTATGGGATGTTGACTGTGGTGAGTGTTACATTCACACTCCTGCTCGAGCTGTGTGTGTTAACAGTGTGACAGACACATGACGAAACGCTTTCCATAGACTCATATAGGCATAAATAAATAAATAAATAAATAAATAAATAAATAAATAAATAAATAAATAAATAAATCCATTCATTCATTCATTCATTTATAAATAAATGTTTCCTCCCCTGAAGTTAAGCACCAAAGACAAATACCCCGCCTTCACACACACACACACACACACACCTCCACCCC
Organism: Trinectes maculatus; assembly: GCA_016785345.1. NCBI lineage: Eukaryota > Metazoa > Chordata > Actinopteri > Pleuronectiformes > Achiridae > Trinectes > Trinectes maculatus. Next base: position 32,498 of record JAFBJQ010002159.1, read on the forward strand.
TCGCTGACTCACCTGTGCGCGCGCGGCACGGCCCCCGTCGGGTTCCGGGAGCCAATCAGCAGCCAGGTGTCCGCAGGGCGTGGCTCTGGCGGCACAAGGTGTAAAGAGCAACGATGTCGCCTGTTGTTGAAGCGACCGGAGCAGCGTGAGACTGTGGCCCCAACACACCTGCTGCAGGATCTGAATGTCAGCGACTTCCCTCCAGCTCGCGACAAAATGGTGAGTGTCCGAGCTTTGTGGTATAACCGCACGTGCACCCATTAAAGCAGGTCCCAGTGAAGCCCGACACACTGTGTACACTGCTTTATCAAACGACTGTTTGGAAAACACTGATTTGTAGCTGCATATCAGTCCAGGGGAAGGTCTTACAGGACCAGAGCTCATATAGCTACTAATTATACAGTCAAGTCTTTCCTGATCTTTTCTTCACAGTTAACCAGGTTAAACTCACAGGAGAAAACAGTGTATGACTTCAATGATAGAAATCTGCCATGAAAGAAAACTGGGTCAGAGCCTGAGAGATATCTGAAAGTGAAACAAGACCTGAAAGTCAAATGAATGCAAATGTTTTCCTCTGTAAAATAAGCTCATTTTGAGACGTGTGTATAAAAACACATCATATGGAAATCCAGCTCCACACTGTGGTATAGAGATGGATTTCAGCTGTTGGCTGATGTATTGTTGAGTTCCTGATCATTTAATGGTTTATCATGCTGCAGACAGAGGCAGTGCTCTGGCTGCAGCTGCACCTCAGGGCAAAGATCTCTTAATTGCTCTTGCGCAACACACACATACACACACACATTGTACTTAGTGTGTCATGACACATCGCTATCACTGATGTGATGTTTCCCTGGTGATGTCCTCTGGCCTTACTGGTTGTGAAATCTGATTTGTGTGTGGTGAAACCATAACGCATGGTTGGTTTCACTGATATTGTTGCAGCTTTAGGACCATAGGGGGTGGGGAAATATTACTGTATGCATATGTATGGTTGCGCATGAGTCTATGTACAGTTGCTTCATTAGTATTCTTGCATTTAGTTTCCTCTGTTGACGTAATCCTGGCAAGACATCCCTGTCCTCTTGGTTACATTTTCTTGGTCTCATCCTTAATGTTGCACAAGGAAAATGTAATAAGTCAGTGTCTCCCACCTCCTTTCCTCTTGAGATGCGCTTCCTGTTGCTGTTCAGTCGACAGGGGAAGCTGCGACTGCAAAAATGGTTCACGCCCTTAACGGAGCGGGAGAAGAAGAAAATCATCCGGGACATGATGATGCTGGTGTTGGCTCGTCCACCACGTTCCTGCAACTTCCTCCAGTGGAGGGATCTCAAGATTGTTTACAAGAGGTGCATATAAGAGACTCAACTGTGCTTCATCTCTGTTATCAGTATGAGTGTTTTATAATGATGACTGACGAGTTTATCTCTGTGAGTGTGTCTTCTCTGCTCAAGCTTCAAAATACACACACAGAAAGAAGCCAGAAATCCCCATTATCAACAGTTGGTTTATATGAGCTAGAAAGAGTCAAGGCAGACATAGTAACACGCAAATCCCAAAGCAGGAAATTATTGCACACGATTTTTATTTTTGTTTTTCTGGAAATATTTTATATACTGAAACGACTGATAATTTAATTATTGGCCTCTTCCATCCCAGCGATGTTTCAACTTTCTCTTCACTTCCAGATATGCCAGCCTGTACTTCTGTGCTGGACTGGAGAACCGGGATAATGAGCTGCTGGCCCTTGAAGTGCTGCACAGATATGTTGAGTTGCTGGATAAATACTTTGGCAATGTAAGTACAGCTGAATGTCTTGGTCCAAGCAGAAATCACCCATCATGAATAATCTGTTTATTATAGAAACACAATGGGTGTTATTTGTTTCTGGCTAATTTATATTGTGTTTTTTACTACTGAGCCATTGATCTTCTCAAATGGCGCTTGAGAGCTTGTGGCCATATCAAGGGCCATTGCGCAAACAGCATGGTCGGCATTCAAGTGGTTAAACCACGAGGATAGTGCTGCTCGGCAATCAGGCTAGCTGGTGGGTGATATAATGAAGGCAAATACTGGAGCTTAATGGGAAGATAAGGCAAAGATATGATATGATAAGGGAAAGATATATGACTCTAGTTACATTTCCAAGGTCTTAAGTACCACTATCTATCTATCTATCTATCTATCTATCTATCTATCTATCTATCTATCTATCTATCTATCTATCTATCTATGAGTCTGTCTACCTGTCTTAATAGTATTTATATGTATACTTTATGTAGTCATTACTACACAACCAAGTCGTTGTGCTCTTTACTAGACAGTCTCCCCCTGGTGTCCATGTGATGCCTTTGAGATCCATCTTGTTTGTTGTGATTTTTAAAAAACACAGGCACATGGCTGGCTTTCTTATATACAGAAATGCAAACGTTAAATCCAAGATGGCAGCAATAGTCTTTATAGTATACAGATGTTATGTTGTCCTGTCCTCTTCTGTCAGGTGTGTGAGTTGGACATCATTTTCAACTTTGAGAAGGCTTACTTCATCCTAGACGAGTTCCTGATGGGAGGAGAAATCGTAGAAACGTCTAAAATAGCTGTGGGTGTATCTATGGAGCAGGCTGACACACTCCAGGAGGTACAGTAGAAGCTTCTGTAGACCTTCGGTAAGTGTAGGCTTTGTCATTACTCATGAGAAATGTGTTGTGTACTTCTTCTCTCATCAGCAGACGATGGAGGAATATATGAGCAAGCCTGCCTACTGAGCCCAGAGAGGATGAAGATTTCAAGTCTTGAAGGAAAAGGTTTATTTCTTTGTGATAAATTATGACTCACCTGCTACAAGGCTGTGCTAAAACAATCACCACAAAGCTTGTGATTTTTTTCCAAGCTTATAATTTTTTTTTAATGTTTGCATTATGCTTCATATTCATGCATCTCATGATTTATGACCATAGATATGCGATTTGATAAAATAATTTTATATGAATGAAATATTTTAGTATGTTTTAGCAACCTCACCGAGACAAGACGGACAAAGCATTTATTTATTTATTTATAAATCATCGTTCAAATGAAGAAACACGACACAGTAAGGAAAAATAAATTCAATGCTTTATTCACCTCAGATATGTCGCATATGACCACGTTGGAGAAAGAACTTTCGAACATAAATAAAGTGTAATAGAATAAAAAAAAAAGGAAAGACACAGGGATGCAACACTGAGTTGGGTTGTGTGTGTGTGTGCGTTGTAAGGCTGGTGAGTCACATGTACTGGTTGTTCAGTGCTGTTGAGTAACATTAAAAAACAAGTGATGATATCTGAACACTTATCTTTCTGCTATTAAATAACTAACTTTTGTAAACCTACAGAATAATTAAACTGACAGCATATTAATGTTATCACCCTCTCCAAACATATATATATATATTTACAGACAGTCCTATTTATATCCTTCAAAAACTGTTTGGGCATCAGTATCATTTTCTCCTGTTTCTGGGTTCAGGTAATTCAGCAGTTGCATCACAGCCTCATTTTCAAAGCCTTGCATTTGTGCGCCACCGCTCCTCTCACCGTCCTCAGACTGTCTCTTTTCATGTGGGGTTTTATCTGAGTCCATTTGATCCAAATAGTCCTGGATGGCCTGTTCAAAAGAGCCTGTCACGCTCTGGCCAGCCTCGTCCCGCTTTTGGCTGGCCTTGTTCTTGTACCTGTATTTGGGTTTCAGGTACTGTGCTGGCATCTGAGCTGCCAAATACGCTGCTAGTTCATCCTCGTCCATTGTGTTGTCATAGTCGTCCTTTAATGTGCTGGGAAAGCGCCGCTGTGTGGGAGTGGATTCCCCCGGACGCCCCACAGGCTGAGTGTGAAGTCGTGACAGTGAGTTTCTGTACTGCTTTCTGACAGGAGTGCGATCCTCCATACCCCCTAACCCCAGGATTTTGAGGATTTCTTCTGTCCTCAGCTCCTCTGTGGATTTCTGGCTGTCAGGCAGGCGTCTGCTATAAAATGTAACTTCAGGCATCTTGTGAATCTTCTTTGAGGATAACTGAGAGAGCTTATTTTGCACTCTGGCTAATTTGTTGATCTTTTTTGACTTGTCCCGATATGTCAGTTCTCCATTTTTGAGCATGTCCATCAGGTCCTCAGGTGGTATCTGGTACTTCTGGGAGATCTGTATGAATTCATAAATGGTTCTTGGCAATATGTCATCTGAGTACTGTGCCTGAGCCACTCCTCTCTCCGCCCTCTCCCTTTTCTCCTCTTCCTCTATCTCTCGTTTCTCCTCCTCCTCTTCTGTTTTCTCCAGCACTTTCAGGAGATAATAGTCCACTAGGTTGGCAACATCATCTGGGTCTTTTGACCTCTTGACCGGGTAGCTTTCGTCGTCATCATCTTCATCATCTTCTTCATCATAGTTGTTGTCAACATAATCAAGCCCTCGGTCAACATCATGTTTGTTGACACTCTCCTCTTCCTCATCTTCTTCCTCTTCCTGTTCTGGCAGAGGACCCCAGTCGAGTGCCAGATCCCTGCCAACGTCGTCATATGCCACATTCCTCACATTAAACATATCGTCATCAGGATCATCATCATTCTCCATGTCTGTCTCCTCTTCACCTTGGCGCTTGTGCACGCTCTTTGCACTGGTCATCTTATCCAGTTCGTCAAACACAGATTGCAGCGTTGCCAGATTTTGCGGCGTGTACTTCTCCTCCACGTTCTCATTGGTGCGTTTGTAGTGGCTCTCATGCTCCAAACCTGGATCCTCCTCCTCCTCCTGCCCCTCACCCTCTTCCTCATCCTCAAACAGTAACGGCAGCTTCTTGTGTAGCTTGATGCTGTGTTGCTGCTGTTGCCCACCGCGGTACGTGCTGTCCTTCATGCTCTGTCCGTCTGTGCTGGGGTGAGGTGACTCTGGCTTAGAGGCTTTTTCTGTCTGTTCCAGTGTGCTGAGCACAGCCTGGAGTAGCTCTTCACTCTTGTCCTCCCTTCCCTCCTCTTCCTCTTCGTGCTCATCTTTACTCGGCATAGGGTCGGAGGCCAGTCTCAGCATTGCACGTAGCTTCTCTACATCATCCATGTCACTGGCACCGTAGCCTGCAGGACTGTGCTGCTGGGTGTCTGCGCCGGTTCTCTGACGGAGGCTCTCGATGTACTCCAAGGCTTTGAGCATGTCCACATTGGGAGCCGGGTCAACATTAGGTCTCTGAGAGCCTGTTTCACTGCCCTGCACTTTGCGCTCTCTGAGTGACATCCCGTCAGCACCAGAGGAGCTTAGGAAGAGGAGGATTAGGAGGAGGTGTGGAAAAGAGATGAGGAAGAGTTTGCCTGTTGTGGGGGTCTCTGGGAATGACAGCATGGTGACGTCTGTATAGAAAAGACAAAGATGCACATGTCAGCGCTGACCTTTACACATTAAGCTAACAGGTTCACAGCGGTTCATGTCTTTTGCTCCTCATCACTTTAAATTTCTCCACTGAAGATGGCATCACAGACCAAACAGACATTTGTTTACTATAATTATTATGACTGTTGTTGTCATTATTACTATTATTATTGTTATGATCATTATTATCATCATTATTATTATTATTATTATTATTATTATTATTATTATCATTATTATCATTATTATTATTATTATCATTATTGTTGTTGTTGTTGTTAGTGTCGTCATTGTTCATATTGCTGTTATTATTATTATTTTCTTTTATTAAGTCCCACCGTTTGTTGTCGGCAAGCGACATTAAGCTTCCGTGCAAATCTCATTAGTCGTCAAATTGCTGCTGGCCGTGAGTCACGGCCCCGTTGTCGTGGCAACCCGGTTAGTCTGATGGTAACATATAACCTCTCCGTTAACCAGTGACATCCACAAATTTGTTTTTCACGTTTTAACTCAAACTGAACACGAGTCTAAAGACGCACTGCACGGACAGACAGACAGACAGACAAACAGACAGACAGACAAACAGACAGATAGACACACAGACAAACAGACGGATAGATAAATGGATGGATAGATGGATGGATAGATGGATGCATGACAGACAAGCGGCTTTTGTTATTTTGTCGTGTTTACTTTTTCCAGTTGAAGAAGTTCCGGGAATAAAATCTCGGATTTCCTAACATGTGACAGAAAAAAGCGCGTCAGAGAAATATGAACAGCTGAAATGCGATTAGTTCAAAATAAATAACATGAAGAGAAATGAGAACAAAGAGAAGGCGGCGGACAGCACAGCGCGACCTCATCGTCTCAACGTCAGCGTCGGTGCATCAGGTTGGCAAACAGCTGCTGGGAGAGAAAGCAGCTGCAGGAAAATCCCTGTGTCTCCAGTGCAACAGTGAGCACTGTGAACATGTCCACAGTGGTGTGGTGTGGTGTGGTGTGGGTTATGTTCCAATAAGAGCCGAGTCTTACCTGTGTGTTCAGCTGCTGTGGAGGGTCGTGAGTGATCTGAGCATCTCTCTGCCTCGCACTGAGTGTGGTTTCAGCACCGCGGACAGCTCTGCACGCTTTAAGAGGAAGCACCTGATTCGTGCGTCAGAGCGAGGAGATACGCCACGCACACACACACACACACACACACACACACACACACACGCACACAGACACATACGCGTAATTTGAGTCAGCCAAACAAAAGTGCTTGGCTCTTTGAATGTGAACTGAAATAGTTTCCAGGCAGCGCATCTCATCTCAGTGGCTGCATAATGGCTTTTGTCGCATCTCATGGTGAAATGAACAAATTCATAAAAGAGCTATATTTAGGAGCAGTGGCCGGATGACTGAAATGACTGCCCCGTCTGGGCTGTGTGCTGTTATGTGAAATAGGCCGTCGACGGATCCGATGGCGCTGATACGTCTGTTTTGCATAACGACGTGCTGGGTGCTTTTTTGCTAAAGACACTGGGTCTTGTTAATATGTAGTGAATCATCGTCTTTTTATTTCACATAGTGAGTCAGTAGTAAATAGCGTTTAAAGCCCGAGTAAACGATGTTTGTGATGAGCATGTTTTTACTCTGCCATATGGTGAATGATGATAGTAGCAGTAACACAGTGGAGCACCGTAGTGCTGAGTGTTGAATGGCTGCTGTCGTTGAATGTGTTGTGTCTCTGCTGCAGCACTGAGGGACAGAGACAGCTGAGGTCCACCGATGACTCACATATGGACTCCGCCAAAGCCTGAGACGGGCGGGGTGACAGAGAGACTGCAGAGGCGCGTGTGTCTGTGTGTGTGTGTGTGTGTGTGTGCGTGCGTGTGTGTGTATGCGCGCGCGCGTGTGCGTGCGAGTGAGATAGAGCAAAACAGAGCGGTAGCACTTTCATCGTCAGCCAGGCTCACTGTGGACTCTATTTTCGGCTGACTGCCAAATCTACTGTTGTATGGATCAGTGTGTGTGTGTGTGTGTGTGTGTGTGTGTGTGTGTGTGTGTGTGTTTCTTGCACTTCCATTCATGAACTTGCTCCTCAGCCTGCCTGGTGTGAGTATCCTCTTCTGACCCCTCTGATATTGAGTGGTGCCTAAGATGAATGGTAAAATGTATAAGGATGTTCGAAGTCGTGTGTTATTCGAAATATAAAGTCTTGGAGCTTTCTTTGTTCTGAATCTGATTCTGTTTCTGTTTCCTGGTGTTGGAAACAACCCTCAACTCTAAATACATGAACAAACCTTTAACATTTGAATTGGGAACATCACAGCCTTGGCTCTGTGACATTTAAATGTTCTAGACAGAGATTCATAATGAGTCATATTCAGTCCTTTGCACTGATGTCTCTCATTTGTCCAGAGGGTCTGCAAAGACACTAACCTTTATTAGAATAAAGTCCACCTTCCCTAATGTTGTCATATGTTTTAGGACCAGGAGACCGACAGAAACCAGGACGAAAGAGCTGATTTCAATCTCATGTCTCCCTCAGCCTAGTTACACCCCCCCCTACATGATGAGCAAACACACACATACACTTGCAGACACACACACACAGCTTTTGCACTGATAAAGCCTGAGCTGTCTGGCTAATTGCTTGTGGTTGTGTCTGTGGGAGGATTACTGGTAAACAGAAACCAATTACAGTTTGGTTCCACCCCCATTTCCACTGTCTGTCCACTGAAAAAGAAAACACAAGGTTTTTCTCAGGTCATATGAGACATGTCTTACTGGCAATTACTAGTTTCCTCCTCCAGACACATTTTCACAGCAGTGTGGTGTGACTGTTTGGAGGGCCACAGTTTTCATAAGATGGTGAATCTGAGACTTTTATCAGAGCAGGAAGTGCGTGGTGTACTTTCACGTCAGGGCACAGTCTTATGGTGTCGGGCTCCAGTTCTTTCCCATAAGACTGAACCGAATCCAAACTAAACAATAAAAAAGTCACATTAGCTTTTTTGTGACCCCCAGTGAAGATAGGACATTTTGCCTTATTCTTGGATATCTAACCGTTTCTGAACTAAAGTCTACTTGCGAGCTTTTTCTCATGACTTTCAACCATATTACAAGGCCTTTTTTTCACCTGCTGATGAAAACCTTCTGAGGTGTGATTCCTTCTCTTTGTCTTTTCTCTCTTTTTGACTTTGAGAGAATGTCCAGTAACGGATGACGAAATCTCCCGAATCACATTGCTTTTGAACACTGTGATGGTACCCTGTGATAGTGCTGCTGTTAATGGGCACATCCTGTTGTACAATTGTGTCATATCTCAAACCCATTACGCTCCGTACTTTGGCATACAGTGTTTGGTGTCAGAAAATCCATTCCGCAAACAGTCCAGTGCTTATGTTGGATCTTATTCTGCGTAGCAGGATTGTCTTTGGGGAAGTACATTTTCGGGATTTAACACTAAACACTAATGATTGTGTCTGTATAAATAAGTGTGTGTGCGTGTGTTCTCAGCCCATGAGCGGAAGAGTTACACAAATAACTGTAAGTGCTCTTTACGGACAAACCCTCACCCCTACTGGTCAAGGACATCATTTCCTCTCTCCTCTTTAGCTTTCCTGTCTGTGTGTTTGTCCCATGGCGACTGACACTGGCTGCTCCTCATTCATTACCAGCAGGCTTGACAGCCAGTAATTCTGCTCCTTTACTCAGGTTATCAGATGCTTGGCAGACACAATGTAGAGAGAGGGAGGGAGAGCGAGAGAGAGAGAGGGAGGTAGAGAGGGGAAGGTTGTGAATGGGTTTTACAGCGTTTGACGTCAGTCTCTCTTCCCTGGTCGATTGTGTGTGTGTGTGTGTGTGTGTGCAGGCTGGGTCTGAAAATAAATAGGTGTGATGCATCAGGTTTTTTTTTTATATATATATCTTTTGTGAAATGGTAGATGTGGCACCAGATTGGGTCACAGTCTCTCGGAGGTATTTATAACACGCCAGGGCAGATATACCAAACGTTCCTGACTACATTTGTCACCTTTACCTGAAATGATGGTAACAACAAAGTTATTTATAACTGAAAACTGCATGTTTGCAGCCCTCACACCTGTCCGGTGTGTGTGTGTGTGTGTGTGTGTGTGGGGAGGGTGTTTGGGAAAACACAGTGTTTGACTGAGAGAGAAAAATGGGATCAAATGAAAAATACTAAGAGTCTGACATTTAAATAAAAGCTTTTGCAAGAAAGAGAAGTTATTTAAAGATACAGTGCTAATTTTGTCATTTGGTCGTTTATATAACTGTACTCAAATCCATTTTCACTTTGTTGTATTTTATTTTTTTCAGTTGTATTTTTTTTCTGTGTATGCACAGCAGTATGAGTCATCTGGTTCAGCCCACTGACGCTTTGTGAGGAGAATGCAGCAGAAATAATCAGACCACTCTGGCTGTTTAGGAAATGAAACTGGCAGGACCTTTAACACATAGGGAAATTCAAAGCAGGGAGCAAACGATATGGGAGGATAAGAGCACTTAACACCGTGAGCTACGACAGTAAATAGCAAATTGGATGGAAAGCATTAAACACCAAGTGTTTTATTTAACCTCAGTTGAAACATTGAAACTCAGTGTTCAATGTTTAATGAAAAGGTGAAAAAAGAAAGCATATGCCATAAAATAAAAATATACAATGATAAACAAATAATCCTATAAATGAACAGTATAAAAATATTTAATCTGTCTTTATCTTGGATTGACAAATTAACAGATATCATTTTGCTAATTATAATTTCATGACCTATTCCGTTTTAAAAAATTAGTACTTTGTTTATATGTACATTATACACTTTATTCCTCTGAACTTTTTCATAATCACACACTTACTAATGTATTATTAATCACATATTATTGATCAGCATACTTTGTTATGGTCATCCTATCATACTGTAACTAGAGGCTTAATGTCAATTCTTTATGTGAATTATTGCCTATATAATGGTCTCTAAAAGTCAATATTCATATTCACCGATTCACTGATCAAGCCTATCAGTGATGTCACAGCACATATAGCATCATGGCTTTTTCACAATAATGGTGCAGTGGTGCATGGTCTCCCTTCTCTGATGTATCACACATCTTTCTCTTCTCTCCTGCTTTTCATCCCTCAGGCAGCTAATGAGACCCAGTAGAGGAGGTAAATAAAGAATAAAGAAAAGTTGCCTGAAGAGATTTCTGTAAAGTACAATTTCTTTCATTCATCTCAACATCTTAAAGCATTGGCGTATATTTTCATATGATTGCTGCTCACTTATACTGTTGGGGTCATTGACTTTAGTTGGAGGAATATGAAATGCATTGCTTGTTGCATCGTGTTGCTTTTTCACGGTTCTGGGCTTTTGATCTGCTCCGTTTCTCCATCGTAAATTCACAGAGCATGTGCTCTGGGCACATTCGGGAATATTTGTTGTTTACCTCCTTCTGAAAGACAGAAATAAACCTGCCCCTCCCACCTCTGCTACCCCACAAGCATCTCTAAGATACAGCCTCTCTCTGCTGTGACATATCACAGCACAGTGGGGATGCTTGTCATGGAGCAGGAGGTCTCTGAGATGTATTGCATCAGTATCTTTTACAGAAGCAAAAAGGATGTAGTGAGGGGAAGATGAGCTCGGGCATCACAGAGACAGCTGTTTTGTGGCTCTGCAGAGATCAGGCCAAAGCTCCCTGGTCTCATATATGTATTTGCAGGGAATCCACCCTCTGGGCCACTGTGGATACCAATTAGATCAGCAACAGGGAAGCAACACTATCTGTACACACATATACAGTATATGTGTACGTGTGTGTGTGTGTGTGATAACTTGTGATTCAAGACAAGAGAAGCGATGTGAAAGGAAATCGATTCATCTCGTCTACCAAACAGTGCATCATAAATTGCCTTTTAAACCTTGTTAGGAAAGGATAGCGATGGTGTTTGGTTTGGTCAATTGTTCTGTCTGTTGGTCCACACTTTCATCCATAATAAAAATATCTCAGGGGACATTGACTGGACTGAGAGATATTCAGTCTCAAGTCTCCGGAGATAAAGAGTGTTTGCCCAACATGCTTAATGGAGTGTGTGACTGTCACAACAAGCCCGAGTTGTTGCTATAATCTGTTCATCTGTCTGAGCAGGTCCATTTGAAATCATTACAGTGTGAGTTTTCACCAGTGAGTTTGCTTTTCCATATGATGTGTGACCCTATTGATTTCTTCACCAGTTGCTTCTGCTTATTTTATTCTTCTCTGGGTCCCATGAGCCTCCACCACTCACACAAACACGGACATGATGTACTGATGCAATAAAGTGCAGGAAACCCCCTTTTTTAATTGCCGTGCCAGAAAATGCGGAACACACATGCTTATCTCTGTAATACAGTAAATCTTGGATGACAGACACAGCAGTGGTCTTAAATACAACATAATGAAAACAGATCTATCATGCGAAAATACTTGCAGAGGCAGTTATTCATTTTATACAGGGTTGTAGAGATCAGGGAGAGTTCACCAGTTGGACATGACCACGACTGGCTCTGATCATGTTCACATCCTAGGAGAAAAAAATAAAGCTTCTGACAGGGACCTCACATCATGTCTTCACATCATAAAGGTCAAACGCCACTTCCAGTAAACACAGCTACCCATCCGTTGTGTATCCCTGGTGTGTGTTCCCCCAAATGCAAGGGCCAAATATACTTTGTCAATATTTTCTCTCTCTCTAGTGGTTCACACATCTCTCTGCAATATCAGTCCAACATCCTCTAAACAACCACAGTATCTCCAGTCAGTCAGAAGCTATGTACGTGTAACACTCGGGAAATACATTAATACTGCAGGTACTGTAGGCTTGCACACGGATAACTTACTATTGACTATTGAAAATTAATTCAAATCTATTAATATTGAATCTCTAAAATGTACTTTACTCCCAAGACAGCTCAGATAATGAAAGTCCAGTATGTCTGTTGCTGCCACACGTAATGCTGCAACATGTGTTATATGTTATATGCAGAGAAAAGTGACCTTCACGGCCAATGACGTTGGACGACTTGCTGTTGCAGCACTTACTGAGGCTGCAGAAAATGCAACTGTTCAGCTGTCTTAACTTGTTTTGGAGTTGACTTCACTGGTCACTAAATCTCATGGTCCCCTGGTGACTTTTGGTCCAAGGTGCACAGTATATAACCGCAGCATCGCCACGGGATATTAACTGCATGACATTGCCATTTGCTCTCAGTGGGGAAAAAGATAAATGGTTAAAGGATCCGTCTGCAGCAACTGAGGTTTACCAGTGTTTCAGTCTTCCCTCTTGGACCAGCAGCCTGCCATAATGTTTTCCATTCACAGCCGTCACATTCCTGCTCAGAACTCACTGTCTAAATGCTGCACTTTGCTGCCATATGGGATTAACAGCTGCATCATAAGATGTCACATGTTCAGGCTGGTCAGAAGCTGAAAAAAAAAGCTACGGCGTGAAGTGGCTGATTTAAATTTCAGTTAGGCTGCACCTGTCTATCGTTTTGAAATCTTTTATATGGAGCCACCAACCTGCAACTGATTAACATCCAAACAGGTGTCTTTCCTTTCAACGTTCAAATGACCAGTTGGGGAAACAGACAGACCAATCGCAATAACCCATAAACCACAAGCTGCTGGAACACAATAATAATAAGATTGTGTCGACAATTTCACTAATTTGTCCCTTTTGTCCCTCTTTCTGGTTGGGAATATGATTCAGTGTAATCCACTGTCACATCAGCTGTTATTTTAAAGCTTTACTTTTGGTTTATCCAGACCCACACCCTCTCTCCGCGATGCTGAGCAATGACGTATTGCTACTTTAATTGCTGGTTAAGGTCAGTCTGAGTCTAGCGGTTGCTAAGTGCCCAGAGATAGACAGGAAGCAGCATCAGGACTGCAGCTGTCTGCTGCATGAATCTTCCAGTGGGTTCAGGAGGGAGGGGGACAGAGAGGGAGGGGCATCCTGAAGTGCAGCCACAATGACTCATAGGTCAGTTCTGCATAAGTGAACCAGAAAGTGTGTGTGCGTGTGTGTGTGTGTGTGTACCTTTGTGTGAAATGGGATTTCGTCATTTTCACATTTTGCAAAGTTGTGCATGAATGTTCAGAGGAGACCTTATTCTTTTAAATGTCTGTGCTTTCATATTAATGAACAGTTTCTGCCATGGACCCCAACCACAGCCTGGCATGTTAGCTATCATCAGCACTTCATACATTAAAAAATGATGAGCTGGATGATATATCAGTGAAGAACTTCAGGTCAGCAAGCACTTCCTTCACCACTGAGATGCTGCGTGACTTAGATGGTTTGATCTTCATGCGGGCCACACTGATGTTCTCCTTCAGTAACCTCCTGGTGCATGGGATGGTGGTGGTCAGGGTGGTGATGTCGTCCATGTGGGCTCTGTGAGTGGAGGGAGGTTTATAATTCCTGGTTGCTGTGAAGTGTATGAGGTCGTCATGATCCCATAGGAAAGTATCAGACATTAAAGCATTATGAGCCAGGAGCCACTACAGGAACACTGTCATCTTCAAATGAAACCTATTGGCCAATATGGCTCCTACATCCACAGTATATATTAAGTGAATGAGCACAGCGCCAGAGCTCCACAGTGCTGAGAGAGACATGAAGAGGACGTGTGATCTGTGTGTGTGTGTCGGACCTACGTCAGCCTGCTTTGTGTGATGTATTTGCAGCTTGCACACTGACACACACACAGAACAGACAGACACACTCACTTCAACAGGCAGCAAGCAGCAAGGACTTGAGCACTTAGGACTGGCAGAGAAATGAATGTAACCCAATCACTGACGTCTGATTTGGTTACATTTGGTCTTTATAACACTGGAACATAATATTTCTCCTCAGGATATTTAAAGTACAGGGGGTCCTCGAGTTACGACGGTTGCGAGTTACGTCGTTTTCGTGGTTACGACACATCTCCCATGAACTTCCTTGTTTTGGCTTAAGCGGTTTGCCCCGTAAATACATACAGACTTCGCACGGGAACTAGTTGGTGCCGACTCTCCAACACCTCCACAGCACAGCTAGGCTACTCTGCCTTGTGTTTACGTGAAATGGCCGGCTGGCGGGGGGGTGCAGCGGCAGCCGGTAAGGAGATGCACACGGACACAGATGGGTTCGGGATTGTGGCGATAGCGTAGGTTTATTCACAACACAGGGTCTACACGGTTGATATCAGAAATCTAAAGGAAATGCTCATTACACTTGTGATATCAACCCCTACGGTGTGTCAAGAGGGTCAAGAGGGACAAAAGGCAATTCACCACAGTAAACTCTTATTGTAGGGTGGTGTTATAGCGACATCTAGTAGCACAACTTTGTAACTACCTTACCTATGAATGTATGTTCGGACTTGCGTCGAAATTCGGTTACGACACATTCTCAGGAACGGATCTCCGTCGTAACTCGAAGACCCCCTGTAGTAGCGAAAAATCATTTCGCTAATAAACAACAACATCTTTTATTCATTTAATTGTTTTGAGAATTATTCATACACACACGCACACACACTACTAAGCTCATGTATCATCTGCAGGCTCTCATTTGCTCTCGTTTAACAAACAATTCCATTCTGATGGCTGCACTGCTGCCACAGTATCTGCGAACATGGTTCTTGCTCTGTGTATTTCCTGTTTTATTTTGTTAATCCCCCTTTTTGACATTTGACTTCCTCCCTTTGTTTCTTTTCCCTCCTTTGTGATTACCTGATAGTTTCCACCTGTGTCTTGTTGCCTTCTTCCTTGTGCAGTTATCCTCCTGGGACCCAAGAAAAATAACTGTCATCAAATTTCTTTCTTTGCTACTTTCCTACCTCCTTTTGAAATTATTTTTTCATTTTTTTTTATTATTTTCATTCTTTATTACTATTTTATTATGTATTTATTTATTTTCAATTTTGATTTATTTTACTTTAATGATGGTCAGGAGGCACATTTTCTCTTCGTCTTCTCTTCGTTCTCATTGTTCTTCCACCCTTCTTCCTTCTTTCACTGAGCAGATTTTTATCCCTCTCTACCTGCTGCTCCCTCCTGCTTCAGACCTCCTTACTGTGATCCAGCTTCACTTGGAGGTTTTTTTTTTTCTGTGTCTTACATCTGGCCTTCCGCTGCCTCACTGATTCAGCCCTTTAGTATTTTTTTGGCGAGCATGGCCAGATGGTCGCTGTAAGCTCCGGTGCAAGCTCTCCTTTTCTTCTTTATTTATTTCTTTATTTATTTAGAAATGCTCCTTTTTGTCCTTGAGCTGATTCACCATCTGCCTGCATCCAGTCTGCAGCAGGATGACTGGTTCTTTCCTCTGTAAGGGATTTCTCTCAGAGACGACCTTACAGAGGACTCATGTACGTTTCATATTAAACACTGTGATGGAAAACAGAGTAACAATAATGAAGGAGGATGTGGTTAGTTTAAGACAGAAATGATATTTTTGTCTGTGGTGCATAAATGGCTAATTACAAAGGTGAACACACATTTGAGAGTTATACACATTAGTGACAAAGTGATATTGATAGTGTCGTCTCCACCACCACCATCATATGTGGCATACACCAAGACAACAGCACATGCCTAGATGCATGACGTCTACAGTGAGGGATCCATTAACTCTGTGTGTGTGTGTGTGTGTGTGTGTGTTGTCCACCTGTTTGATTAGCTTGTCCTGCCCTGATTAGTTTCACCTGTTCATCTGCAGCTCGTTAGCCTCCTCCCTCTATATAGGTCTAGCCACCCTGCTCCCTCTGTTTGTTGCCAGGTCGTCCTGTACCCTGTTGTTTTGTGTCCCAGCTTTTGCCTCTCTGTTTTAGTGACTCTGCTTTCAGCTCGGTGATTTTGTGTCTCCACCTTCTTGAACTGCACTTTTGCATACTGAAAGAAATCAGACAAAATGAGAGGAGCTTTAATGATCTGTATTTGTGTGTGAGTGCTTCTCCCACCCTGCCTTTGTTCACTGGTATAAATAACTGCTGTGCAGATCCACACAGGCACATAAACAGCCTGCCACCTCACATACAACAGGTTATGCAATTAGTACCCAGGCACTCTGATAGAACATCAGCTGTTATATCAGTGTTTGATAACGCTGCCTGCCTGGTGTTAACAGGTAGAGGATTATATCACAGGAACTTGATGTGACTTTAAGAAACAGTCACAGAACCCTCTGCTGATTTCAATGCAGATCATTGATCAATGTCTGTTTCAACACAGCTACATTTTAATAATTAAGATACAATTCTTGACAAATGTTTCAGGTCCCTTTATTGCCATAATAACATTTTCCTACATTTGTTTATATTCTACATATACATATATATGTGTGTGTGTGTGTGTGTTTAAATCTTCACGTAGGTAAAACAATGAGACATATTCACGAGGATTAAAGATACATTTAGCCCGTTGTTCATTGGAAAATCCTTCCGTTTGTTCTGTGAATGGAGAGTTACTCACCTGGGTGTATTATTCAGCTTCACAGAGCAGTTCCACCACATCGTGTGTTGTTCTGAAAGGAACTTGGTACAGAGTGAGTGTGTACTGTGGAGCGAGGGTCTAACTGAGAGACTCTGTCCTGATGTATTAAGCTGAAATGGACCATCTTGTTGTTTTTGGAGACTGACCCATCTCAGAGACAGAAACAGTCAGGACGTGTTGTCCTAGAAATAAAAATAAAATCAGGAGGTCTACTCTAAGAATAGGTAGACGGAAGACAAAGTCAAAATCTAAACTTCCTCTTACTTCCTTTAACCTTTTGACCTCCCGCACATTCTTGAACAGTGAAGACAGTGAGATATAATGCTTTTTTAAAAATCCAACACAGCGCAACAG
Organism: Trinectes maculatus; assembly: GCA_016785345.1. Classification (NCBI taxonomy): domain Eukaryota; kingdom Metazoa; phylum Chordata; class Actinopteri; order Pleuronectiformes; family Achiridae; genus Trinectes; species Trinectes maculatus. The sequence goes on from JAFBJQ010002159.1 coordinate 49,769, forward strand.
ATGAAAACAGAGGCTGCTGCTGAGCTTGCACGTCAACAGATCAGTCTCCATGACAACTGAGCAGATGACGGAGTTGCCTTGAAAAAAGCTAATGCAGTTAATGAACCTTGAGCCTGTCTAAGGATAAATAGCCTTTCCCTTTATTACAAGATTAAAAGTGTTCCCCCCCCCCCCCCCTTTCTCTTAAGTGCAAAGTTTCACTTTTGGCAATCGAACACATTTGATCCTGGATGACAAATGTTCTTTGTGGCCACCTTAAACAGATCCATGTATTTAACACAACCACACAGGAGGGTCCACGTGAGGTTAACCACCTGGTAACATAACTTAGAATAAAACCAAACCAGTTGGCCATGTTACTCTGAGATCATCAAATACTCATCACTCCTGAAATGATTTAACATTGTCAGCTGATTGAGAAACAATACTGCCACATCAACAACTTTCTTAAATCCTCTCTTCCTGCAGATTGAAACTGTAGCTTATAATTACTCTGACCACACAGCATTTAATTCACCATTAGCCTACTTGTTTTGCAGACTTATATACAGATGAAGTGTGATTTAGAAAAGTATTAGCAGGGCTGTTGCAGCGTTCAGGGGAATCAGTGGAGTGTAATCCCTTCACCAGAGACACAACAGTCAGCACACAACAGTCAGAACACAATGTCCTGGTTTGCACCACAGTCACACCATACTTACAAACACTGAGACTGTGCCACACCTGACAATCACTGCATCTGACTTCTGTTCACTCACACAAACAGCAGATTAGAATAAGGATGAACTGTTTTTGTCTTACTTGACGTGGTTCTGCATTGGCGAGTGGTTGTCACGGTAACAAGCCTCCGGGGGACAGCTCCTCCGATGTGTAATTAACCAGTGTGGCTCAATAAGCCGTGTATTTGACAGGTGTGTGCAACAGTAAGCAGAGAGCCACATCTCGCTTTGTTCGCCACAGAGAGGAGGAGAGTAACATTGTTGTCCCGCCATGCTTTCCCCCAGTCTGACTGTGAACTGTAACTGCTTATCAGTGGTGATCCAGGCAAATCTGGCAGGAAGGGCCTTCCCACATGCTTATTGAAACTTCACGCACGGCGCTAACAAAGCCGTGACCAAGTATTTTCCAACGTGGGTGCTACGCCTGCCCATGTCACACAGTATGTGTGACCACGTCCACACACCCCCAGTGTTACACATTAGTCAGACTCTTTTATAAAGGACCAGCTCGTGTAGTTGGTGTCATTCCATTTTAAAGAGGCATCACATATCTATAATGGACTAAAATGAAATGATTGAAATGAGAATATGAAATCTTGGCAGCTGTCTTTTCTGTTTGTTCAGTATTTTGGAGACTCACCTCTCTCCTCTTTCCCCGTAGCAGTATGAGCAGCAACACGATGCAAATTAGCCTTTGGTTTAAGTTACCATAGTAACAATCATTAGTAAAAGATTGACCCTGGGTTGCTGTTTGTGTGGAAGGGAAGAAATGTAAGGAGCTGGCTTACAGAGACTTAAGTTCAGAGACCACTTTTGACTATGAAGAGAAAATAGTTTGATTTCCTGACGTGGCGCAACGAGAGAAACAAAACTGACTTGAGACCTTTCATATCCTTCATCTAACTGCAATCAGACATAATTACAGCATCCTGATGCTGTCACTAATCGTCACACCGTGAAGCAGGCTGACACTGGTTCGACCAAATGAATGTTTTTCCTGCATAGATTTTCGGATCGTTCTCTAATAATATCTGTCAGTCCTGCTGAGAGCCGAGTGACGCAGGCTAAACTGTCGTAATTGCTCCGACTTTGTTTTACAATACACTCAATCACCAGGGCCCAGAAAAGGTCTGGTAATCTGTCACTGCTGATGCAGGCCTGCATATCAGATGATAATCATTTGGCTGATATGAGGTAGACTGACCCAGGCAACCAGCTTCACACTGAAAAGGTTGAGGAGAATGTTCAGTGACGTGTATCCTTTGTATGTTTTTTTTGTTTTTTTCACCTTCTTTTTTATATTGATGACAGTTATGAACCAAAGTAACAGGTATTTTAAAGAAATATTCAGTAATCAGGACAATAAGGATGAAACTGAGTTTGAAGCTCCATTAGTTGATTGCTCTGACCACCGGGGGCAGCTGATATATTATTTGTGTACTGTTCATTGTTGCTTCCTTTGTCTACAGCATCTGATGTTCATTTTCTCTGGATTTATGCGTTGTCATGTTATATATCAGTGCAGCTTTAAAACTGTATTATTTATTTTGACCACTTGGGGGCAGAACACCACACGGGGATGTTTCATGAAGGACCCTAAAAATTAAGTCGCATATATTAATTTCCTATTATGTAAAAAAAACTTTGAAGTCCAAGTTGGCAGATAGTATCCAGAGGATAGTACTGCTGCTTTTACTAGCTCAGCCTGAACCAACCAGTTTACTGCATCCTGAGAACCAGTAGAGTTTACTGATCAGGCCCGAGGCAGAACACTGGCCTTACTATTGACTCCCACAGGAGGCCAGTAATGACAAACATCCTGCTTCACGGTGCAGCAGACGCTCCACGCATCACATCTGCCTCTTCTTCTCACCCTGCAGACGCACACAGCACTCGCTCTTTCCTTCTCCCGAGAAAAACTCAACCTCAAACTTCAATCTCGCTGTCTCACACACACAAACACACAGGGACTTAAGGACAGGCCTGCACATACCTCTCCTACTCACTGTTCAACACACAGCGGTGCTCCTCCACTTCCTGGCTGAGAGTAAATGAATGGTACACTGAATGATGGTGTGAGTGTTTTTGCTGTAGCCTACATGAATTATTGAGTGGGATGTTTATGTTCTGAAGGGAGTAAGAGCTCGGATGCATCAACACACCAGTATCTGTGTCAACTTGTCCATGAGACACATAGAGAGCTACAGAAATTCCTCTGTCTCACTTTTTGGATTGTATTTTCACAGCAATTCCCACTTCCACATATCTCACATTCATATGTCCCACTTTTTTATGTGTCCAATCAGACCACATCTACCTGCAGGATGGGACTCTGCATATGGTTTTATCATATCTCACGTCTTGGTAGCATCGTGGGAGATCAGAGCAAGAAACCAGGTCCAATGTTCATCTGACATTAGCAACACATTATTATCTGTTGGATAATGTCGTCATGACGACAGCTCCTGTTACACAGTGATATATGGACTGTGTGTGCATTTCTCCAGTATGACTTGTTGCTACTGTATACTTGTATTTGTTGTCTAGTGTATAGTATCTTATAAAAGCTCAGATCCCTGCCTGCACCTTTAGGCCTATTACCCTGTCAGTGCATGCACAGTATGCCATAAAATCTATTGTGTGATCCCTCGGGTTGTTGTTGTTGCCGATGTCGGTGTGACGAGGTGACATTGCAGTGACTTAAGGAACAGAGCCTGCAGGCTGCTGGTGGTTGCGCCTGTGTTTGCATGTGAATGTGTGTGAGAGAGACGGGTTGTGTCACACCAGCAGCTGAGAGGATAAGTAAAACTAATGCTGCCACCTGGTGTCTTTCCCAACACAAGAAGAAGAAACTAACGCGGGTCTCAATTCAAAAGCATTTGTTTTGATCTGAATTACTACAAAGGTTCCATCTTAAATTAAGCCTCACAGAGTGACAAATACAAACCATATGTACAGTGCATTTCTCTCTTCAAGTAAAGCTACATCATCAATCAACAGCGCGTCCATCAGGAAGCTACGACAAACACGTTTCAGTTCAGTCTTTCAAGTGGGATCCAGGTTCGTTTCAATACTCAGGCCTGTGTTGGCAAGAGCAAGTCAAGTTCGGTCCAAACAGCCAAACAGGCAGTCTCTCACTCAGACCGCTGCAGGGTGAGTCATCAGACCAGAGCAGTGAGGTGCTCCACAGTGTGGCGCCGAAGGGGGGTGGGGGTATGTCGGTCCAGCAGGGAGGGGTCAACACCAAAATGAGGCATAGTCATAGTTATGCAGTGCTGTAATAACATATTATACCTTAACATTGCTAAGCTTCATGTCGTCTGAAGTCTTTAGTTTCAGATGTGTGTATGATTTTTTTAAGGCTTCATGCTTTGATGGTTTGGACTTGGCTGTGGTTTGACAGTCGTTCTTCTCTATGCTGCATGTGTGTGGTGACCAGACTCAGTAACACTGACATGAACTCAGTTACCACATTCACTACACACTTACTGATAATGATTCAAACAATACATTCTATTTCCATAACAAATATCACATTAACAAAATGCAGTGTAGTCTGCTGGCATTTTATATGTTTCATGTGGAGAAAGCCATAAGTTCAATGAGGCCACGTGACTAACTTCACAGATCTTCTCCAGAGATCAGACATGATCGTTTGTGATAGAATGTGTCAGTGTGTGTGTGTGTGTGTGTGTGTGTGTGTGTGTGTGTGTGTGCGTGTGTGTGTGTGTGTGTGTGTGTGTTTCTGTTGTGGCTGAGGCTGGTTGTGGTGGTCGTGGTGTTGATGGATGGGCTGATTCACTTGGCGGGTCTCAGGCAGAATCGTCCCCGCTGTTCTCACACCCCCCCTTCGCGTTCTCCTCCGCTCCCTCCGCGGTGCCGCTGTCCGACACCTCCTCCTCTATGGCGAAGCGCGTGTCCGCGGAGGAGCACAGGGAGCTGACGCTGCTCTGCTCCGTGCACAGCGCGCACGCCAGCGGGGACGGCAGCGCGTCCTCGCAGCCGAGGTGTCCAAAGGGGTTGCCGTGGTTACCGCTGAAGGGCAGGGACACCTGCACCGAGCGCAGCCCGGAGACAGCTGCGGGGAAGGTGAGGCTGTGCTTCTTGGGCAGCGCGCCCCACTCCCGCTGCTCCTCCTCGTGCACCAGGCGCGTGAAGATGTTGATCCTCCTCTTCTCCCTCCGCTTGGAGCGGAAGTAGCCAAGCATGATCCCACAGAGGAAGACCGCGTAGACAGACATGACAATCAGAATGTACAGGTAGGCGTTGCTTTCGCGCTGGTCCGCGTGCACACCCTGCGCGCTCTCCGTGCGCAGAAAGAGGAGTTTGGGGGACGCTGTGGAGTTTTCCAGTCGCTCCATCTCACTAATGTGCAACCGACGTGGAGGGGTTTTACTGCTGAACTGGAAAAGACAGAAGTCAGTCCGCGACTGAAAGCATTCTGGTGCGCTTTTACGCACGCGTTACGCACGAGGGTACGATGAAGGATTGACATCTCTGTTGTGCAAGTTATTTACAAAGTGCTGAAATACACACAATAGACAGCGATTATGAACTCACAACTATACAACTACAGAATAAAGTCTTGTCAGTGTGTAACTGATGATAAATCTAATTATGGGGAAAACCCATCCAGCACGAAGACGCACTTTAATGGTTCATTGCTAATATTCAGGTGTTCTCAGTCACATGCGTTTATTGAAATGAACACATTCTAATTTTTAAACAGCCTTTATAACATGACATGTTACTGAATTCACTCTGAAGTTTTGTTCTTCTCTAATTTATGTTAAACACGTTCCAGTAGTATATAAAAAAGTTACTGAACAGTCCAGAAACATCACAGCCACTAATGTGGTGGTTTGTCAACTTACCAGAATGGAGAGCTGAGTCGGGGGAACTTTTCAGCCTGTGTCTTCCTGTAGCTCTTCTGGAGTTTGGCAGCACTAACCAATGGCAGAAGTTATTTATACAGAGAGCTCGGAGGCTCATCATCGGTCATGTGACTGGTGGCTGTGGAAGTCCTGAGGGGACTTATATAAAAAATGAATAAAGAAACATTAACGACACCACTGGGGGCTTGTAATGGAAATATCACATGCAGCTGGGCCAATTAGGCTTTTAAACTACTTATGAAGATGTATGACGTCATCTGCAGAGACAGAGGGATTTAGTGAGGGGATGTGAAAGTGCAACATTGTCGCTAAAAAATGGTGATAGAAAGTGTGTTTGCTCATCTACAAATGCCTTGTTGATGCCTCTGCATATGCAACATTCATATGCACTCATCAGCTCTTCAGCCACTGTTCTGGCAAAGGAATCAGATCCTTCACTGAATACACTGAAGAACAGAACACACTAACACCTCAGAGCATTCATAAATAAATACATGTCAGACGTTCAAATGTTTACTCAGCTACACATTCATATTGCACAGGTACTGAAGTAAAAGCAACTGTTCCCCAGTAACTGTAACATTAGGTTGTGTTATTTACATATGTAGACTGTTATGTGTGAGTGTGTAAGCAGCATTTTGCTGATGGGGCAGTTTGTGGCGTAACTTATTTTACACAGACCAATGTTTTTTTTTTTGTTGAACTTAATAATTGTACATCTTTTGTCCTTGAAAAATGAATAAATGTACAACATCGTCTCCTGACCTCTGACCTGTGACCTTTGTCAGCTACTCATTGGTTCTTACATTCTTCCACTCACTGCAGGATGATGTGTGGATTGTAAGATTTTGGAACCATTAAATGTTTAGTATCATGTACAAGTCTCTTATAAAAATAGCCTCCAACTGATGTGAGTGCAATAGAATCGGCTGTATGAAATGTGTGCGCCTGACAGAAGCGTTTGTGCATCTGAAAGATGTCACAGTCAGGGAAAGGGGTAAAAATCTGTTTCCACTGGGCTCTGTTCAGAGCTGGACTCGACTCAGTCTATAAACGCGCAGGGTCAATGGTTTTATAGGGAGGGACACACGTGCACCAACATGAGCACGTGTGCGGACAGATTAAAACAACAAAGACCAGATTCGCTTGGATCACAACAAACACGACACACACAGAGAGAGTAGTTGTTGGCTTCTTTATTAATGTGTCAATTCTTGTGCAAATTCATGAATGCATAACTTTGAAACAGAGTCATGTGCCATAATGCGTTTGCTACTTTGTCTTTCTTATGAACATATGATGATTTCCAGGTAACAGATTTGATTTAGTAGCCTGACTGAATGACTCAGTTCTCACAAGACACACTCACACATCGAGTCTGAGCAGTGCATATTCACATAGCTCGAAACTTTAATGAATGGTAAACATTAGTGTTTGAAAGTTCCCTATCTATCGCTCATTGCTTTTACTGATTTCACTCGTCCTTGTCCCAGGAGGCTGATATGCTGAATATGTACATTTCACTGATTTGACTTTATGATTGTGGCAGAGTTATAAAATAATAACATACACATGTACATCAAATTTACTTCATTTGAGTATTTTTACAAATAAATAGTCAGATGCACTTGTGTTTCAAGGCAGACTCTTAAAAATAGACACGTGTTTTTTTTTTCTCTGCTGATTACAGCTCCACTTACTGTATATGGAGTGAGAGTTGCTGGAGCCATGTTTGTGCTGTGTTTGGACATAATCAGTCACACACTCTGTCATACTCATGCACATGGCCAAAATATATGGTTATGACTGTCCTGCTTAACAAATGTCAGCAACAAACACAGAGGCTGCACTTGTAAAAGTAGAATCACTTTTCAACTGAGAGAGTTTTATTTACAGCTTATCTGTAATCAGTTGCTTTGCTTAGACAGAAAACGCTGCATTTCCATATTGCACTATGATTTATCAAAGATGACAGTGATTACACAACAATTTAATCTGACGAGTAAATGCGCAAGTCTCTGCAACAAACGGAAAAATGTTCTCAATTGTAGGAATATTTAATAGACTAAACAATAGACTAATAGACGGTTCTTTTGGAATTTGGGAGGGTTTTTTTACTCCAGTATTTTTATTAGGTTTTCCTACAAAATGAGCAACATCTTTGTTATAGTTAAAAATAAAAAACCCTGTAAGACCAGTTACTAGTCAGTTTTTTTTACTAACCTGCTCTCATTTGCCCTCAAATGACTTTTTTTGTTGTTAGTATCGCTATGTACTGATGTTCGAGACGTCCCATGAGTGTGGGAGTCAGCGTCTGACCGTGGGTGGCAGACAAAATAAACCATGGACACAACTCAAAACATGTTGGCGACAAAAAGAAAGGAATGTTAACTGTCTCCTAACCTGCAGGGCAGGCTCTTTGTGAGTGAGTGTTGGGACTGGAAGAAGGAAGTAAAAAAAAAAAGGAGGAGGAAACAAATTAAAAGAATCTACAGGACAAATGACGTAAAAACAGAATCAGGTGTGTCACGTGAGCACAGCGCGCAGGATAACACATGTGTCTAAATAACCTGAGCTTCAGCTGTGTCACCCAGGCAGGGTTCAACAGATGACATCATCTAGCGCGTGATCTGTTTCGCAACTCGCATCTGGAAAAATAATTCTTACATTGGGATTTGTCACAGGTCACTGTGGCACTGAGGGCACTGGGAGTGTGTCTGAAGCAAGTCTTAATCAGTGCACTGAGAATGAACAATGGCGTTTGCCGTTATTTCCCACCATACATTCTCTCAATGTCATCCTGGTAGTGTGTTTTCAGCTCTTTGCGTTTGAGTTTGAATGCATCAGTCACCAATCCTGTCTCTGGGGTCCAGGGGTCTGGACTCAGACGGATCTTGCGAGGAATCTCAAAGCGCTCTAACTGGTCTGCAACAGGAGGAAATACAACAAAATGACAACATAACACGGCTTTAAGAACTTCATATTGTTTCCTTTCAGCTGCTGGTCAGGGTCTTCAAGCCCCTCTCACCTGCCAGTGCAGCCTCAGTGATGACCTTCAGGACCAGCTCCTCCATGGCCCTGCTGTTACACAGCTCCTCCCATGATCCTCGGATACTGTACTCTTCAGCCAGAGCCAGAAGATGCTTCTGATTGGGCACCACAAAGCCAATCACATATGTCTCATCACTGGGGGGGGTGAAAGACAAAGTAAAGAGCTCTTCATAAAGACGCTGATGGTGATGCAGCACCAACGTTCACATTTAGCGTTAATCAGCAAACCTCGGTAAAAATCCGACCAACATTTTCTTACAGCTGGTTTTCATATGAGCTATGATGCATGTGTGGTCAGTAAACTACAACACAAACACGAACACACCTGTTGGCGTAGGCACAGATGTTGTCGACCAGCGGGCAGTTCTTCAGCACGGCCTCCACCTTTCCCAGAGAGACGTACTCTCCAGCCTGCAGCTTCACCAAGTCTTTTTTACGATCTGGAAACGCAACAGACACGGGCGGTTGTAACAGCATGCGTGTGTCTACGTGCTCACATAAAAGCATGGAAGTGTGCGTATGTATTAAAAAAAAGGCTGACGCTGACTAAAGCAAACAGTGTTGTGCAGTATTTCTAGGAAGTGACAAGTAAAATTTGATTGGTTAAGAGGCTTCCTGTCAGGATATATAGGGTCCAACAGATTTCGATATTTGTCCCAGTCACACCACATTTTATGATTCAGTCTAAACAACAGCTTATTTAACAATGTCTCCATTCAACTATCCTCACCAATTATTTTGAGGCAGCCATCTTTGTGAAACTCGCCAATGTCTCCTGTGCAGAACCATCGCTGGCCGTTCTCATCAACCAGGAAGTCTTCTTGGTTTCGGTCCGCGCTCTTGTAGTATCCCATGGTCACGTTTGGCCCACCGACCAGAATCTCCCCTCGCGGATGTGGCTTGTCTGTGCTACGGTAACCACCTGAAGACAGGCTTTAGTGTCAGTGGATGCAACGCAAATAAAACTGCGATAAAACACACACATTTATTCTCTTGCCTCTGCAACATTGTGTTGTAGATTATAAAGCTGACAACATGTTGACTCTAAATTCCAATTTCCACTGAAAGCCAAGAAAGCAATAAAGTCAATTTGATAAGCTTCAAGATTTAACAGTGTAATAAAAATGAGTTATGATCTCTCAAGAGTTGGAAGAAAAGCTGTGGATGCTTTCCTTACAAGGTTATGAAGCACGGCTACAGTGACCTCTGCTGTAAAGGTGATGGGCAAACTGGCTTAAGAGATGTAGAGATGATGTCCGTTTGCATCAAATGACATATATGACAGAAGCAAGAACTGATGTGCGTATGTTCCTATGAAATCATTTGATTTCTGTGGACACATTCCTCTGTGTGTGTGTGTGTGTGTTTGTGTGTGTGTGTGTGCACGTGACTCTCACTCACCCTCCACCCAGTCTTTGAGCTTTATCTCACAGCAAACCAGCGGCCCTCCCACTCTCCCAGTGCTGTAATCCCACACTGGAACAGACACATACGCACGCGCACACACACACACACACACACACACGCGATCAGGCAACATGCTAGCATCAAGGCATGACATTTATTACCATAGCAACGTGACCTGACTTGTCCCCTCGCCATGGAAACCCCATCCCAAAGGGATATCCACAAACCAGTGTTTTCCTGCCTGCCTCATATGACTGTGGTGGAGAGTGTGGCAGCAGCCTGGGAAAAGCTTGGAGGATTTCCATGAATTCATTAATGTGTTTGCAACCAGAGCCAGCAGATCAGCTGGATCGTTCCAAACACATTACCGAGGCAGCCATCACCAGCACCGACACTGCATCAACTACACTTTTATGCAGAGATGAGAGATACAAAACGATTTCCCCCTTTTTCCATTTGTGTTTATTTTACATATTAAAATAAGCAGGAATTCTTGTGTTGCTTTATTTGGATGTTTCACAACAAGCTCAAAGGCTTGATGCTGATTGTAGTCTCTGTGCACAATGACTTGTTGATGATCCACACCACTGCCTCTTTCTTCCAAACAGACAACTCCATCTCCTCTCTGTTTACTACAGCTCTGTTTCCCTCCCACCTCTTCTGCCATCCCCCTCATATTATACCCCCTCATTCTTCATGTCACCCCACAGCTTTATCACTCCTCACTGGTTGTGGAAAGTCCACTGTCCACTGTGTACTCCGTATCACTGAAATCCATCTAGTTCTTACTGAAATATTTCAATCTGGACCAAAATGGCCAAATGACCAACACTCAGATTTCATGGATTTTAACGGTCATTATTTCCGTTTCTGTCCTTGTGTTGTGTTGGATATCTGTTGTAAAGTATGGACTCCTGCTTACGCTCGCTGATGGTTCCTGCTCCGCAGGTCTCTGTCAGGCCATATCCCTGACCCACTGAGCAGCAGAAACACACATTCATGAAGCGCTGTGTGGCTGCAGAGAGTGGCGCTCCTCCTGACAGCAAGACTCGTGTCTGACCTCCTAACAGAGCGCGGATTTTCCTGAACACAAACCTGATCGATGGAAAAACAGACAGGGGAGAGAGGATGGAGTGCAGTTGAAAAAGCTTTTTTTTTCCATGTAGCAGTTTGGGAAATTTCTATAACTTCTATAAAAACTCTTGAATGCTTGAACATATAAAGTGGTTGTATCAGCTTTGCATACTTGTCACATAGAGGTGTGCTGTTTCCTTTGGACAGCTGCTCCAGTTTGTAGTTGTACGTCAGAATGAAAACTGTTCGTTGGATGGAATTCATCTCTTCAACCTTGGCCATCACGTTCTTATAGATACGATCCATGATCTCCTGGTGTCAGGAGGGACACAGGGATGGAGGTGAGAGAGAAGGCTGATGAGATACTTACTGAGGGGAGATCATATATTTCAGTTTGTTGCTGTTTATTTAAACCGAATTAGTGAACATTTTAAAGGGTAACCATCTTTAATGTACGTCTGCAGTCCCAGCTCTAAAGCTATTAACCCTGATCCCATCACACTGCATGTGATGATTCTTTTTAACTGCATGTCATGTGAGAGATGTCAAATATAAAAACACCAAGGCTCAAATAAAGAACAGAACAAACAGTCTCTCAATATAACAAGTCCAACAAGTCCCGAAGAACAAATTAGTACAATGTGGAAGGCATGTGTCTTCTTATGTTCCATTGCATAACAGTAAATGTCCCCAATGGACTGTTCATAACAAGTGACCTACAAAACCAGAGGAAATCCACAAAAGTGATTATATGGCTCTGATAAAAATCAGACTGAAAATCAGTTTCCTTTAAGATGTACAAATCAGTACTCAGTCAAAAAACTTGGCTTAATGCTAAAACGTTCAAAATCCTATTGCCTGTTACTTTAATACCAGCAGTCACTGATAAGTCATGATAAGTCATGATAAGTCATGATAAGTCATGGTAAGTCATGATAAGTCATGGTAAGTCATGATAAGTCATGGTAAGTCATGATAAGTTGGTCCACACTTGAACACAACAGGGGGAAATGATAACATTAAAGTTAATGAGATGCTGGTGACGCTGGTCAATCAAAGCAGTTAATATTATTCAGTATCCCAGTTGTATCAGTGACATCAAAATGACAGTGAAAACATCTGAAACGTATCAGGAACACTTCATCATCCAAAGCTGCAGATTGTTGGACTCAGTTAAATGGGGAAAAGGTCACAACAATAAAATGATCAGGTCCCAGAGGATGTGTTTGTGTGTGTGTGTGTGTGTGTGTAGCTAGATCAGTGAGAGAGGAAGTCGACACGGGATTCATCCACCAGCCAGTTGTCGCATCACAGCAAACGGTTTGCATTGCGTGTTGGTGTGCGTGTTTGTGTTTGTGTGTGTGTGTCGTGGGGATAACCACATGGGGCTTTCTCACGTTCTGTTTACATCTGTGAATGGTTCCAGACACTGGGGCCCTGTGACCTTTACACAACGACCACGGGGAGATGGGGGGGCGCTGGGAGAGGGACAGAATACAGCAGCAGTGGTGTATTGTCTCACACTGGCCCGATGCACACTGCAGCTAACATTAACAATGGAATAATACTGGAAATGATTATGTATCTTTTAACTCTTTTGAATCAGGGGCCGAACTGGCAACATTACAGCAACGTCAGACACAGTTAGCATGAACCTTCAAATTAGTTTGAACTTTATAATAAAGTTTGAAAACTGTGGTAGAAGTTTGTTTAGAACACACACACACACACATACACACCTTTTTGGCATTGTAACAGCAGAAATAGATTCAGTTCTAAAAGATTCATCAAAGACAAGCAGGACTAATCAACCTCAAATGTGTTGTTTTAGCCCCGGGGCTTAATATAATATTGTTGAGTGTAAAACAGCACCAGTAGGTACAGAAAGAAGGTGAAAAGTATTTGAGTCAGAATCGGCCCAGAGACAGATGTTAGACTCTGTCTTTTTTCATTTTCCAGCCGTGAAAGAAAGAAAAACTTGTTCTGCTCCCATTCGGGGACACGCTCAAGCCAACAGCGGTTTCTGAGACCCAAACTTAAGAGTGACTCAGTGGGAGAGACCCCCAGTGTTAAGGTTTCTCAGACATTATGCTGTGTGCTGGGTGTACTGACATACCGGAACAGCTGCCATCAGAGTGGGCCGCAGGACGCTGGTGTCTCCCTTACTTCCTTTCTTGATCTTTGTTGACTTTGGGTGGGAAAAAAGAAGCAGGATTACAACAATGACTGCACAAGCCAGCTTCACAGTGCTGAATGTTTGTCTGATTGTCATACTTCCTATATTTCATTAGTGTTATTGTACCTGGTCAGCAAGAGTCTGAGGTGAGGAATAACCAATCCTACAGCCGTGAGAAATACATACGAGCTCTGCACTGAGCTCCAGTACGTGGGCCAGAGGCAGGTAACCAATGTACGTGTCCTCCTCACTGTAAACACCAACACACAGTTTAGTTTAGGAGTCGTCTAACGTTAAGCCTTACACCTAGTTGGGGTGATGAGGCTGAATAAATGTAAAACATCAAATCTGCTGTATATTCAGGTCTAGCACAAATGTTTCTTTTTCATATGGTAACCATCTTCAGAAGACAAATGTTCTGCATCAGATTTTGTTTAAAAGCCATTTTCAACATTGTTTGGACTTTACCATTATTACAAGTATTTCTGATCATCCAGAATTTTATGTGTAATTGAAGATGATTGGAATTCACGTCACACATTGTGAGGTGGTTTGTATTTCTTTACACACAGGAAGCCCATCCTTTATTCAAAGTAGGCCGATTGTGATGTAACATCAACAGCTCCTCTGACCTCCATCTGTCCAGTTATTTCTCTCCACCCTCTCATCTGCATTTCCTCTCACCCCTGCCTCATAGTGTGACATGCAGCACGCTGTAGTAGTTTAACACATCAGCTTTATGCTCCCTACCACAGATTAGGTATCCGCTCAGCCATTCCTGTGATGCCAGCGATGAGGTTGCTATGGGAGATCATGACACCCTTTGGTACGCCTGTGGATCCACTGGTGTACATGATGACTGCAATGTCTGAGGGCAGCGGCTGCTCACGCTCACGTGCAGCTGTAATGTGGACAGAATTTAGATTATGTTTGTGTATGTAACAGCCATGAAAAATAATGCATCTATGTTTACGCACTGTGTTTTTCACTATTATATAAATCATAACAATAAAACCCTCTGTTCTATTTGTTGCATCTGTGCAACAGGATAAACGCTTTTGAAATGAAATGTCACAAAACACCAAAATAGTTCACGATACAACAAAATTTGGTCTCTGCTACAGTGCAATCCATACAGTGCAGGCGCCTGGAGGGTGGTTGGGTTTGGGGGTCTTGCTCAAGGGGTCCAGAGAGGTGCTTGAGAGCGGGATTCAAACCCCAGCCTTCTTGGTTTCAAGCCCAGCGCTCTAACCATTAGGCTACCACCCTCCTGTTTATTTTAAATTCAATTTTAATAGATGAAAAGTTAATATTTAAAAGATTCTGTAATTCAATATAAATGTAATAAAAACGATCACGTGGAACAGTTGCATTAAGTAGATAATGGGGCTTATATCGAGATATAAACAGAGAAAGTTAGTGAAATCAGACATAATTCACTGTCTCTTGATAAAGATATAAAGTGTAGACCACAGAGCAACGAGTCCATTGGCCTCTGATCTAAGGCTCCTACTGTCTGTATAAATAAGCAAACGTCCCAGACAATTTCCAGGGGAAAACAAAACCAGTTGGTGGTTTGCTGGTTGAGCAGCAGGGCACTTCATGTGGGAGATGGACGATAGGTCCTGGTTTTCCACTCTGCTTAGCATCGTGTGGAGAAAAAGCAGGACTTAGACATCTGAGCACAGCAGGTCCCGAAAAAAAACCAAACCCAGGGCGGAGGAAGCCACGAAGAAGAGGAAGGGACTGTACACTGGAGTCACTGGGGGAGGGGCTCTCATCTTTCTATTTCCTCTAACGTGGACATGAGGCATGGAGGAGTGTGTTCTCTGAGGGCTGATGTCATGTGAAGTTAACAGTATTCTGTATATAAACATAGCCCTCCCCTATATCCCAGAGCTCCATCCTCCCATCCTAAACCTACATCTTCCCTCTTTGTGTGTCCGCTGTGGGTCAGTCAGTTCAACATACACAATAACAGACAAAGCAATTGAGTGGTCCAGACAATGCACTCACCTAATAAGCATCACATTAACCTTAATCTAACACAGATGTGTGCTCCCACATTCACATTAGCTAATGGCACTGATACCAATCGGCCCCCACCCAACTGAGATGAACCCGAACATGACCTGATCTGTTACCAAGGTTTAAACTATGCCTGTACAACAAGAGGGGGGGCTGAGATCAGCAGATCAATGTGTACATAGTATGATCTAAGCATGATGACGTTTGTACATCCCCTAACCCTTTACTCCAACCTCAGCCATCACAACTAATGACTACACACACACACAGCAGTAAAACACGTGCACAAACTTACCGTTCTCAGGCCTGGCCCCCAGCTCCTGGACGGCAGCCATGTTGTGGATGGTGATGCCACGCGCATAGCCAGGCCATGAAGTTGCCGCATTATCCACCACAATGACATGCTGTAGCCTCGGAACTTTAATTAGGATAGACTGACACACACATAAACACAGACACGCACGCACGTAGATGGAAGCAAGAGCGGAAAACGTGAGGAGATTTACAGAGTTGTGTGTGCGATAAAACAAGACGACAACCGTGTTTCCTCCTTGATGAGTGCCCGGAATACCCACGCACCATCTTCCTCAGTATTTGGTCTACAAGAGGGGTGTGTGAGAGTACGCAGAGAAGCTGTGTTTATTTCCATCATGATAAAAAGGGGGAGATTAAAAGCCAGACTCTGACGATGGAACCTGTCGGAAACAGATCTGAACAGACAGCACATGGCCTTAGCTTTATTTTCATATCTCTGCGGTGACACACTGCTCCATTACGCAGCTGCTGTAATGTTTGGGATTCTCTCAGATGGATAAGAGTGGCCTTGAAGCTGCTTTAATGTTATTGTCGAGGTCTGGAACCAGTAACACACTTTGGACCAGTGACGCAGTGGATCGTAAATCCTCTGTACACTCTCAGAGAGTTTCTGGTGTTGAGCTGTGCAGCTCACTGACATATGTGTTAGTGGTAAACACCATTCAGCACTGCCTGATACCACAAACAGCTCAACCACCCGTGCACAGTAACTTTGTGATTTTGTGCTTTGCGTGTGTGTGTGTGTGCGCTGTCACCTTCAGTCTGGTTTCCAGGAGCTCTCTGCTGGTGATGATGTGTGTGACCTGGGTCTCATTCAGCCCATGTGCGATGGCTGGACCCCCCAGTGTGGAGTAAAGGGTGGCCACTGCAACACACAGACACACAACTGATATAACTCTGCAATGATCCTGCTGCTTTCCAATTCCAAGATGACCTGGATTACACTTCATCAAACAGGACTATCTGACACTAACCATCTGCAACCTAATATTGTCATTCCACTGTGAAGCAAACTTAGGATTTGGAATAGTACAGCACAGTACAATCTGTTGGCCAGTCAGTAAACAGACAGGCTGAGTTATATAGCCCAACAGACCCTACCATAAACAGAAGTCTATAAGACCTGTGAGCTGTTTGTCTGTTGACTGTATTTATGGTATGTTGTAAAAGTAGTCTTTGTGGTGGTGTTGTGTTAAAGACCTGTAGGACTAGACTACACTGCAATGTACTGTTGACAGGTTTAGAAGATACAGGGAAACATTACATTACAATAAAAAAGACCAAATATCCACATCAGTTGAACCTGTCCACACAATGAATTTCTGTGTGTATAAAGTCATCACTCATATGGATTATGTGTGTAGACAATGTATGTGCAATTTGTCAACATTGCTCAGGATTTCTGGTTTAGCCCATCCCACTATGATGACGCCATCAGGCGCCTCGAGAATCCTGAGCTCAGGCTCCGAGCCAATGAGACACGAGCTCTCCCTGCCTGAAAAGCACCCTTTAATGGATATAAACAACACTGGTATTTGAGTGTTTGTGTGTCTGTTTGTGTGTTATGCCACACAAAAGTACATATTCTGATGGAGGACTAGAATCTGTCCACATACATACACGTGTCCTCCTTTGAGTAGTCAGAGATAAGTCTTATTTAGCTTAAAGTCTTGTGAAGGTCTGATAAAACCTGATGGATTGCTGAAAAGAAAACTGCATTCCCCACAATGTTAACTGTTGTGTAAAACATGACAGATTGTTGTAGCATTAAGATTTGTCAGATCACAGGTGCATAAAGCCCACAGAGTTGTGCAGTGCACGATCTCCACATAACAGCATTTTGTTAGTTTGCCAGGTTGTGCAGCAAATGTTGACAATGCTCATGAATTTAAAAAATGAGAAGCATGCAGACTGTCAAGCTAACAACAGCCTGAGACCTCAGACCAACAGAGCCGTGCAATGTACTCACATCCCATCCTGACCATGACTGACAGAGCCTTCACTTCTGCCTGTTTATACTATCTAAATGACTTTCATTGTTCCCTTACACTGATGTTCTGATTACTCAGCAAAATACAGTGACATGAATCGGCGATGGGTGTATTCAGGCTGATCCTAATGCATCACAAGTCACAAAGGCCTGAGAAGTCGTGACTTTCACTTTGTGACTCACAAAGCAAATCAGTGACTGCGTATTGTGTGTGTGTGTCTGTGTGAGTCTGTGTGCGTTGTTCAAACTCAAACAGTTTACCTCCTGCATCTGATTATAAAGGACAGAGGAAGAGCTGACGAGTGAAAGTGGAGTAAAGGGAAAGGAAGAGGACACGGGAAAGAACGGTCAGAGAGAGAGAGAGAGAGAAAGAAAGAGAGAGGTGGAAAACGTCTTGCACCCTTCATCCCTGCACTGCCACAGACACAGGAGTTTATGGGACAGGGCTTAATGACATCTCCGTCTTGCGTCACGGAGCTCGCCACTTCCTGCTCTGCTACTGTGCGAGTGAACGAGGGCCGTGACACCTCCAGCCGTGAGATCTAAACACTGATTGGCCTCCAGCTTTACACACACGCACACACGTACACACACACACACGCGCACACAGCACAGTGAAATGCGACTAAAGCTAAAGTCATTTTGATCTGATAACAGTCAGCCTTGAGTCAATCTGCATTTCTGAATTCACTCCCCAAGAGCCTCGCCTCCATCGAGGAACTCGTGACCTCCGTCATCTGATGTTTACACGTTTCATAAAAAGCAGCCAAAACTGGATGGATGAGGTTTTCATCTGATGCCAGCGTTATATTAGCGAGAGAGTGCTGTGCCGACTGCTGCTCGTCTGACTCACAGCCAACAATGACTCCATTTGCCTTTTGACAGTGAGCCAATATGCAGTGAACATGCAAAGTCCACACACAAACACAGAAAGACGCACGCACACACATTGAGTGTCTAAGTTGACTGGGGGTCTTTGGCCGAGTCCTCCGAGCCTCTGTCAACATCAGATGCTCACGTAGACTCTTTCACCCCTCTGCTGACTCCATCCCTACTCACTCTTTCCATCCCTCAGCTCTTCCTCTCCACTGCCTCAGGCTTTTTCCCACTGTTTGGGTCTGGCAGGGAGGAAGATGCTTTGCAGACATGCTTCACTGGCTTGTGCTCGCAACATATTTTCAAAGCATGACAGTTTAATGGAGCCGTAACGAAAGCACACGGAGTAAATGAGAGTTCCTTCAAGGACGATGAAAAAGATTTACTGAAGTTAATGTAGGGCCGTGGGTGCTCATGAAGAAAGTACTGTTTGGTACAGAACATACTGACGAGTGAGTCACTGTGAAATCCCTTAACAGCTGCAAACATGAGAAATGTGACAACTCTGTCTTTTCAAAGAACCATTTTCCTATTTTTCTTCAATTTGATAGCAATTTCATGGCAATAACAGTGTAATAATGTCCCATTTGCAGTGTAACTACCTGCACAAGCCTTGTCCTGTTGTTAAATGTTTCAAACGGAGCTGTTCCACTAAAGAAAACGTTGTGGCACTTAACTGTGATTAGTACATTATGTTAGTAAATGGTGACTTTGACACACGTTCTGCCACAAACAAAAAATCTCTTTTGTTAAAAGTACAACCACTGTGTAAGTGGTGGCACTGTGTACGTGTAAAATGGAAACACTGTGAGTGCGTGTCCATCACTGGAAAATAAAAAAAACGGGGAGAGAATGAATAGAAATGGGACACTTATGTAACGGTGAGGCGGAAAGGACAAATTGACCTTCTGTCTCAGCTGGGCCGTGCATGTTAGAAGATGTCCAATGTAACCACACACACACACACACACACACACACACGCGCGCACACACACACACACACACAATGTCTGCATTTAAGCACACGCTCCTACATCATTGTTTTAGGAACCGGACAAACAAACATGTATCACTAACACCTCTGACTGCATTTCAATTAAATGTTTAATATATTTATATTTTTCAAGTGTGAGCATTTGCCACTTTTCTCTGTTCAATGCAACGCTGATATGTGGCTGATATGTTTGCAATAAACTTACAAGTTGACTGAGGACAAGTTCAAGTCTAGAGAACATGTTTTTTTTTCTTCTCTATGAAAAGTAAAGCAGCAGTCAATGAAAACAGTCACATGAGTAGGACATTATGAGCCTTTTGGATGAGATATTCATCCCTACTATAAATCAGCTAGATGGGTTGAAAACATGGCTGCCATCTACCAAACTATACTCCCAAAGCTTGGGGATTAGTTATTATGGGCGATAACTCAGAGACTTTGTCCAGTCATCTGAAATCTTGGCAGATATCTTCAAGTCTGCTTTGGGAATAGGCCCAATAAAGCATTCTCAACCCGACCAATAGGGGGCCTACAAACATCAGAAACATGTGCATAATGACCAGTGCTTGTCAGCTGCCAGAGGTATTTGATACACTGTGTAATAATGAGAAAGTGTCAACAATCCTCCAGGCAAACATACACACAAAGGGACAAAAGTAACACACCATCATTTCTGTGTTTGTGTGTATGTTCACAGTCGTTCTGGACTTACACGGGAAGTTGTACATGAAGCAGGCCTGAGCAGCAATGAGCCACTCAGCACGCGTCTCACAGAAGATGGCAATGTTAGCTTTCGCTCGCTGACCCAGTGATGCCAGACCACTGCCCAGCTGGGCTGCTGCTGTGAAGGCCTCCTCATAGGAGCGCCAGCAGTACTCACCCAGAACTACCTGCAGGGGGCGGGAGTGGGAGGAAGTGACAGAGAAGCATAGTGGCACTTTAATAAATGATACTCGCAGGAAAAAGGATAATAACCAAAAGACCATTCGTTAACAACACAGATTTCTGGAAATACTCTCCACTTTGCACCCATACACTGAAAAGACACATGTTTGAACTTGTTGCATGGGCATTATTGAGGTTCCACTGACTCCTAGTGGTTAATAAAGGATAGTGCACACACAGACACACTGTAATGATGACTGTGCAATGCTGTGTGATCTACTGAGCAGCTAATACATGTTCTCTTGTTGTTTCAACACTGGGGTTTAACCGATTAGAAGGAGTGGGATTTTCAGATCAGTGGGGTGTTGGCTAACGTCTGATTGCGCATTCACCACGCATGGTGTTCAACAAAACTCCCGCTTTACTCGTACAGTTCATATCCAACAGCGAGAGGATACCGGTTCAAATTCCAGACCTTTCAATATGGAGTTTGCATGTTCTCCTTGTGTCTGTGTGGGTTTGCTCTGGGTTCTCCTCTTTCCTCCCACATTCCATAGACATGCATATTGGAGTGAGCTGTTAATTGTAGGTGTGAATGGTCTTTTCTCTCTAAATTGGTGATCTGTCCAGGATGTACCCTGCCTGGAGGAGTAATAGTATTAAAATGTTGAGAATGCCGAGAATTTATACAGTTTCATTATTGTTATTCTTTTTTTCTCTGTTAGCTTCTTTTCACATAAAATCATATTCATTCTAGCCATTGTGTTTCGGTCCAGTTCTTTAAATTCCTTTAAAAGACTATTCACCATGATCCTGGGATCTTCGACGTTTTCATACTATAATATCGATCCTGAACCTGGCACATGTTAAAGGTTAATGGTGTTAAAATTCCATATTTGTTTTATTATTATTGAAAAATGCCAGTGCGTCACATTGTTGTGTTGGCCGACACGTTCCTTCATTAACAGCAAGTTGTTCCCCAACACACTATTCTCAAATTCTGGTAAATATATTAAATATTCACATTTACAATACTGATCCCACAGTAGAAACCGGTACCTCAGACACAAGTGCCCTGCTACTTTTGGATACTACTTTGCCTTTTCAAAAACATTTCAAAGCTATTTGTAAAGATTAATGTCGTTCGTAGGGCTGTGGGTGGCACCTGTGTCCCTCCAACAGATGGGTCAGAGGTCATAAGGTATTGCGATACAATCTTGGAATATTATGGGCAGGAGTTTGGTATTATCTATATGTGGGAAATAATAAAGATACTAATATTAATAATATTAATTTATTCCTATACATATACAGTCTAATTATTCCAATTATCAGTGATTCAAAACACAACTGAGTTTTTCCTGATAACTGAGCTTTTATGGTCACCAAACTAGTGTATTTAAATTAAATTAAACATGACCCCCTTTTCCCTCCAAACATGTTTCAATTTGATTTTAATTCATTGCCTTTTTACCTTCTTAAACAGCTTTCCATTGCTCTGTTGCTCATCCTCCTCACTGATCACCTCCCTCGTCCCAAGACAGTGTCTGTGGGGGAACCTTGTGGCTGCGCGTTCAAACATCTTATCCAGGGTGTTCTCTCCTGGGTGCAGAGATGTCACCAGCATTTTGGTGGCACTCGCCGCCCTGTAGGGTCCCTCGGGACATCCCAGCACAGAGCGGGCCTTCACTCGCTTGGCTCGTTCCTCCTCGGAGCCGCAGAACCCACCAATGGGTGCTGACGCCCAGCTGATGAGGTAGAAAGGCAGGAAGGTGATGAAGGTGTAGATCCACACCATGAGGTGGAAGAGGAGCTGCACCATGGGGTTCACGTCCTCCTTCAGCTTCATCCTGGTGAAGCTGTGATGATGTGGGAGAACAGCGGAAAGACAGTGAGGAAGAGGAGAAGCTGTGACACAATTCTACAACTGGAGTCTGTTTCACTTTTCTTCTGCCCACTTCTCTTTCTTTCCTCTTGCTTTTAGAGAGTTTAACTTGTACTTGTTATAAAATGCCCACAGGTCCGCCCCTGGAAAATAATAAGCATTAACCTGGCGTTAGACCAGCAATTAACATTCAGTTCCTTTTGACCGTTTGGAAATCACAGCGATACCATGCCAAACTTATAATGATCCTGGGGTTTTCCAGCCTTTTCCTGTAATCATATGAACTAATTTAGAAAGTGAAACAGATCAATGAATCATATGTCTTCTAATACCTCAAAAAAGCTGAAAACCCTAACCCTAACCCTAACCCTAACCCTAACACACCAGCACCAGAAAACCAGCTGTCACTGTCACATATAGACAGAAGAAGTATAAGACAGATAAGAATACAGAAAGAACAAGCTATAGCTCAAGGGCCCATTAAACCCAATAATGTAAACTCTCTCTAATCCTTTATTGGATTAGAGAGAGTGTAATGGGGTTTGTTTAGATGGACTTCTACACACATATAGTGGCTGTGTGCTGCATGTGTTTATTTTGTTATCGTTCTGTAATATTTATTTCAAATCCTAGATTTGCTTGTACTACTATGGTAACAGTACCGCATCTCTGCGCACACTAAGACATTGGTCTTCAACCTGCAGGTACTGCAGGGGTCTGTGAAATTATCTCATCTGAGGCTTTGCTTTTCCAACAGAAAATCTAATACTACAATAACATAAATAAAACATGGATAATTGTGGTGGCTCATTGTAAGAAAGACTATACAAACTCTACAAATAATATACAATAATTTCAAAAATTTCCAACAATAATTAAAAAATGAATTTACTTATTTGCTCCTATTACTTATAATTCATAATGTTATTTGCACACTTGTAGTGGAGTGTAGTAGGAATGTGTGTATGTTTGTGTGTGAGACTTAAGTTCCATGATAAATGATAAGGCATGAATATCAGACCTAAATGGGTCTAGTTGGGATGGGGTGGGGGGGGGGGGCGGGAGTGTGGGGGGGGGCCTTAGACTGTAAAAAGTTTGAAGACCCCTGCACTAAGATGATAGAGGTACACAGTAGGTGCTGACAGAGGCTGGGAGCTGTCCAGAGTTCTGAACTGACGTCAATGCTAAGCTTATCTCATCTTCACAAAGTCCGACAGGTCACCACTAGGTCTCTTTCCTCAAACATATGCAAGCCAACACCATCTTCAATGACACTGATGTTACACAGGTGTGTTGTTTATGGGGTTAAGAGAAACTTTTTAGATACTACAGTGAGAAATGTAGTTTTTCCACCTGTTTTCTACTGTTACATATGTGACAGTGCAATACTCTCACAAAGACATAACCTGAACAACCACTGGATCAAGGTATAAATAACCAAACATTCAATGCCAGAGTCAAATTCCTAGTATGTTGTCACGTACATGGTCAATAAAACTGATTCTGATTCTGATATTTGGTGCTATACAGAAATTGTGTGCATTAGACTTGGGTTGTTACAAATTGACAACAGCTTTATTGTCATACAGTACATTTTAAGCTGCACATAGAGTGCTCAGAGTGAATGAGTACACAGGCCTACACATTTACACTGAGTGTCAAGATTTGTTGAGTGAATTAGCACCCAAAATTAATTTTCCTGACAAATTCATCCAAGACCATGTTGCACAAATCCTAACCCCAATGAGAGTCTTACAAGCAACGTTAACGTTTTAGAATAAAAAACTTTGAATAAACAAGATTTCAACCACAGGTGAGTCTAATTATTCATTAGAAATGTGTCCAGCAGGTGGTTGGAAATAGAACTTGTGTTCAGTGCTTGGCTTTCACGGGGAGTCGACTCCTTTATGCTGAGCACTGTACATACAATGCTGGTATTCACTTGCTTTGAATAACAGTATGTGTCTCAAAAAATCTTAAATCATCTCTGTTCATTTGCCCTCAACTAACAATTGCTAAACTTTAATTTGCCATTGTGCTGTCAGAAGTGTCATAACTAAACCGGATTTATAAAATGAATTTATTTTAATTTGTGATATAAAGTAAAAATGAATCCATTTCATAATGAGAATAAGTCGAATAGATTGAGGTTTTTTTGCCTAGGAGGATTGTGCTGACTGAGATAGCTGGACTCACCAGTGAAAGTCTAATTTAAGGTAATGAGGTCTTTACAGGCCATTTGAGGCCATCAGGTATCATACCGATGATCCCTTTCTCCACCAGTTGTTTTGCAGCAACAGCATACACACTCTGTATGAAGGGTCCAAAACTATTTTAGTAGCAGCGATTCATTATTTACACGAGGGAGAGGCTTGTCTTGCTCCCCTGAAGCTCCACATTCAAAACTGCCGCATACTGCCACACACTGTACCCATCATCTTCCAATACACTCATCCTTTGAGTGTCCCTGAGAGATTCATAAATAAATCCAGGATTTTACCAGCAGTGCTGTCCTGGGCTACCATCTGTTCTCAGTGGGATATGGACTCTGTTGATCTCCCTGGTGTCTTGTTACTTCGAAACTACAGTTTACCAAAACTGCACTCAAGAGGAACACATAATGTACCTCATCACAGACTATCCTCCAGTGATTGCTTGTTGTTTCAAATGTCTGTTCCACTTCACATTCTTTTTTTGTTTGTTCTGGTTTTTTTTGCAGAAAGACAAGGTCGATGAAACAGAGGTCTCAGAGGACTCATGGGTTCAACTGGGGTAAACAAACTTTCAGACAAGAGGAAAAGAATCTTCCACAGCTGTTTTGTGAAAAAGAACAGACTTACCGTGGGTCTGATGTGAATGGGCAGAATGCTGCAACAGCATTTAATAAAAAGTACACAAACCATTTTGAATTTCCACCATCTGTTGCAAAACAAAAAATACACACCTTGTCTACCTAAAGTAAAAATGAAAATAATCAGGTTTTACTTACATTTGATAATGAGATAACAAAGAGATAACACAGCATTGCCATTCCAGATGTGTATCTTGGAATGACAATACTGTGACAAGAGTGCACCAGGTGATGTATTCAGATGGATTTTTTTTTTTGCAAAGGCCACAAGCCGAAAAACATTAAATACAAAATCTTCAGAACTAAGAAAAGCAGCAATTTCTTATATTTGCGAAGCTGGAACCACAGAATAAACTTTTTTTTATTCTAAACAAATTGGTGTTTATTAATTTCCTGTTAAATAATCCTTACAGCACTGCACTATGATATGACTATTAATCCATGTGCATCACCTGTTGAACTGATCAACCATTTACCAACCAGGACAAGCAGGTTGGTGTGTTCTGAAAGATCAAACACACAACCAGATTTTAAAAAAACAATTTACGTCTTTTTCAGCAAAAGGTCAAGATCCTAACTTGGCCAACAACAGCACACAATTAAGCCAACTGTAATCTCCTAACTCAAATAAGAAACCGTTAGTAACAACGTGCAGACTAGTAGCTGCTTAATGGATGCCTTTATGCAATGTGCAGGCACTCTGGAGGCAGCCTCCACTCATTGGATTAAATTAAGTAATATTGTGGAATGATCTACGTAGTGGTGGGGTGAGCAGACGTGTGTGTGTGTGTGTGTGTGTGTGTGCGTGTGTGTGTGTGTGTGTGTGTGTGTGTGTGTGTGTGTGTGTGTGTGTGTGTGTGTGTGTGTGTGAGGGAATCATTGCTTCCTCTGTGTGAATGGGGTCTTTTGTGTGCTAACGTCATCGTGCTTTCACCCACTTGGCTGAGCAGGCAGGCTGCAATCTTGCAGGATCTTCAACATGGCCATTGTGGTGGATTGAACGCACCATTCTGTCCCACTGGTCAGAGTATGTGCGTGTGTATGAGGGAGATGGTGCATGTGGTGTGTTTGCAAGTGTTAGCTGGGTGTATGAGTGAGGAACAATCTGTGCACACAAAGTGTGCCTATTTGCCTATTTCAAATATTGACATAATCAAAAGCGTTGCAAAACAACCGGAGAATTTTAAGTGATTTCACTGAGAGCGAAAGCACAAAACACAATTGGTTGGATTATGATGTGGCTCAGACTGCAGCTTTTCTCTGCTTTCATGTGTATGTGGTGGCATAAACCACTCTCACATATGCCAGGCAATATGTGGTCTGATATTGGTGCTATAGAGCAGTTATGAATCATCTAACTGCATCTGATTGACTGTAGGTGTTTTTGTTATAAGTGGAGATAGAAAAACAACTTATACAATTTTTGTGATAATGGTGACTTGTGTGCCTCGCTCGCACTTCTGCAGCATTTGACAATAACTGCCAGGCGAGTTGGCCCCAGCTGAGAAAACACTGGTGAGCAGCTTGTGGCTGTAAGCTTTAGTGAGTGATTTTTTTCATCCTGTGACCGTTGACTGAAAAACATACAGTTTATAAAGTGTGTCCTAATTCTCTGCAATTTTACATTTGCATAAATATGTTGCAGCAAACACAAACAAGTGAAGTGTTGTTTGTAAAAGTTCACTTCCATTGGAAAACTGTCCTCGTCACAGACAGAGCTACTAAACACTATTTTCCTTATTTCTCCTGATTAAGGCTTAGTAATCAGGAAGAAAATGGCCAATCACAAGCTGTTTCATTTAACTATTATTTAAAACACAGTGGTCTCAGCAGGGAGACACAACTGTCCAAACTGCAAAATCCCTGTGCGCTCGCTCATGTCACACAAAACCTAATGGCAATGCAATTTCCGGTTCGGAATTTCAAAATAAAACGTGCAAATTTGCGTTTTACACTTTCAATTAACGCACACACATTTGCACTGACAACAACACGTAGTTTACGTCGCCGCCTATTAAATGTAATAACAACACTACGTCCAAAAGCACATTAAGTACTGGCGTTACTGTAAAGTAAAGAACAGCAGAAATGTCACTTGTGACAATTTAATTTCCACAGCAACTTAATTCACAATCAGTGGTTTTATTTAATTATAAACACGATGAATTACATCAGTTACTTAGAAGAGACTTGCAGAACCATGCTAAAGGAAGTAAGCAAATAAAAGTAATAAACAGTCAAACCGTTTTATTGTAAACAAACACGGCGCTACTTCCAGCACAGTCTCTGTACACATCAGGCAGCTTGACACGACCGCAGCATCCCGCACACCTGGTTATAAACACGCGTCTGAAACCGGCACCTGGGCGACATGTGAAACTTACAGGAAAGAGTCCGGGCTCTGTCTGTCTGCCTGTCTGTCTGTCAGCAGGTTGTCCCGGATGCAGCAACGGAGGACTGTCAGGCTCTCTGTCTGTGCCGAGCGGCTGTCAATACGAGTTTCTCCATCGGCTTTTAATTTGTCCGTCGATACCACGCTTCCTCTGACTGAGCCCGGAAGTGACTTTTCTTTTTTCTTTCTTTCGTTATTTTTTTTGTCGCGGAGGGGGGGGGGGGGGGTGTCATGGGGAGGGGGGGGGGTGTCATTCCTGCATTATGATTGGACTTGTGGAGGTGGCGCGTGCAAGGGGCCGGCCCATATGGAAGCTGAGCGGGGCACGAGGGAACTGCATGGGTTACTGACGGTCACAAGAAACACAGGGCACGCGCATGACTCTCTCTCTCTCTCTCTCTCTCTCTCTCTCTCTCTCTCTCTCTCTGTAATTTCCCAATTTGGGATCAATAAAGTATATCTATCTATCTATCTATCTATCTATCTATCTATCTATCTATCTATCTATCTCTCTCTCTCTCGCTCACACACACACACACACACACACACACACACACACACATACACACACACAGGTAAGGCCACAAATCATGAATAATTTCCTAAATTGTGGGTTGTTTACATCTACATGTGCATTGGATCCCTGGCTGCAGAGTGACACTGACTTCCTCACTCATCTCCCTGTGCTGGGGAGCAAGTTTGTGTCAAGGTGTTTGGATTTTGATTTGAATGTCAATTCTGGATATAAACCACTGATACATGGTGGGGATTATTAATGTGGAGGTTGGAGGGTGTTGAGGCAATTTAATTACAGTTTAGCTAATGTAACACGTCTCGAATGTCTTGATTATCGAGCACTGTGAATTATATACATTATTTTATATTGATTGCAGTAGTTTTACGAACAGCTAATGTCTTACTGAGCTGCTGTGAAAGTGTCTGCACCACTGGCAGAGTGAGTCACTGGCAGTGACTCACTCTGCGGTGTCATGCAGTGGCAGGGTGAGTTACTAGAGAAAGACAGGCAGATGGCAGGTTCACTGACAGCCTAATTACTGGGAAAATGAATGTAATGTGAAATGAGGCTTGCTGCCCACTGTCTCCTGTCTCTCATTTGGGTCAATAAAATACTGCGATCTATTGTGATAGGAGAATATGGTTGACTGATCGTTACCACAGGGGTGAATGACTCAAAGGAGATGTTTACAGAAATATGACAGTTTTTCTCATTCGGTTGTCACATCTAAGCACAACTGAGTACATGTCACATTTTATTACCAATACAAATATAATTGTCAGTTCCACCTTTTGACCCGTTAACTGTTTTAAACAGATTTTATTGAAAATATTAACTTTTTTTTCAACAAGGCTTGTTAATGTTAAATGTTGAAACAGATTCAAAGTCTATAATTTGATACACCCATCTATATGTTCATGTTCGTTTTCTTTCCTTGTTTAGAATCCTTAAAAATGTGGTCTCCCTCAGCGCATAACCAATATTTGAATATACTTACTGTAAGAAGTGAAGTTTTAATGTTAGTTTTAAAAAATCATATTAGTTACAAGAGTCCATGAAGTTAATTACATTTTGAGTAATTAACTAGTTTTAATTAGTTATGCAATTTTGTATTTGTTCATTAAATTGTGATTTCTAAAAGTAATTTAATTTAATTAATTGTACTATTCACAAATGGATGACGTCGCATCCATATATGATTTACAGATCGAATGTTTCTCAATTAACTACTTTTCCATCAGGCATCGGCCAGACAGCTGCAGCCGGCTAGCGGGGTCCTTTTCCGCTGGGTTGTGGAGGATTAGCTACCAACATGCCGACTGTCGGAGTTAAAAGAGAGCTTCTCTTTAAAGCTTTGGGCAGAACGTACAGTAAGTCATATCCACTTGAGTTACAGGAAAAGAACAAACTGTCTGTCTGTTTCTCAAATGTCATTTTGTCTCTTGAGGACAGTGAGAGTCAGAGTCTGAACTCATTGGCTGGTAGTTAGCATTGCAGCAGCTGCGCATTGGTGGCAAATTTTAATGAGCTGCTCGACTCCACTCTGTCTGTCTTTAATGGAAAGTTAAAATGAAATTCGTCTCATATACTATTTCTCACAAGACATTATTTCTCATGGGATCTGTGGCGAGAAGCCTAAAGCGACTGCACACCATGTATAAACTGTATTGAATGACTGCATTGTAGCTGTAAAATGAACATCAACGTGATTGCATCATTTCCCTCCGCCTCCAGTCGTTTAAATATAAACAGAGCAGGAAAGAGAAGGCACTGGTAACCTGTTTGTGCGTGATGGTCTTTGAGGGATTCTTATCATAATAGTCATATTAATGTTTATAATATATTAATAATAGTGCTTTGTTTTTTATTCCAGCCGATGAGGAGTTTGACGAGTTGTGCTTTGAATTTGGACTGGAGCTGGATGAGATCGTGAGTAAATGCCTTAGAATGAGTCACATGTTTTTTTATACTGGTGCTGTATGATTTTATTTATATAAAAACATTAATAGGTGATTGTAGTAGACTTCATTGTGTATATTTCAAGCTGTCAAAGCAGGACCAGTATGCAGCCATACCTGTTGTTATCTGTGAGAAAGATCTGCTCAATGTGTGTCTGAGTGCTGACATGTTGTTCTGCCATTACAGACCTCAGAGAAGGAGATAATCAGCCGAGAGCAGGGGGACACGAAGGCATCAGGAGCTTCTGACATCATCCTCTACAAAATCGATGTACCAGCTAACCGCTATGACCTGCTGTGCCTGGAGGGTCTGGTCCGTGGACTGCAGGTCTTCAAGAATAAGTAAGTAGTATGTAGCTTGATTACGTCGGCTCTACTATCTTATATGGACAAATCTCCTTCTGTTTTTGCCAGCAGTTTAGAATGTCAGAGTGATTGTGAAGTGCATGCCAAAACAAGTTACAGGTTCATCTCAATAAATTAGAATAACATTAATTTATTTCAGTTATTAAATTCAAAAAATGAAACTTTCATATATCTTAGATTCATTACACACAAAGTTAAATAGTTCAAGTTCTTTATTTGTTATAATTTTAACAATTAAGGCACATGAGAAACAAAAATTCTGTATCTCAGAAAATTTTAATATTGTGACAAAGTTCAATATTGTAGACCCACAGTGTTAAACCCAATCAGGCTTAACTATTTCACTATGTATATAATGAATCTATAATATATGAGCATTTAACTTTTTGAATTTAATTACTGAAATTAATGCCCTTTACCACGTTACTCTAATTGAGATGCACCTGTAGTACTGTTGTGTGCCAAAACAATGAAGACACAATGAGCTTTTTTATTGCTGTCAAAGTGCTGGCAGACTTACTGTAGGAGTCGTGTTTGTGTCACAGGGTGGAGGCACCTCGTTACAGACGTGTCGGCCCAGTTAGCGGGGGCCCTCAGAGGTTGATCATCACTAAGGAGGTGTGTGAAATACTTCAGAATATGCAACAGCAGATGAATAGTTTATGACCTAAAGCTAACTAAAGTTAACAACTCAACTAAATCAATGTTTTACTGTGGATTGTCTTGTCTGTGTAGACAGCAGCAGTGCGACCACATGCTGTGGCAGCAGTGTTAAGGAACATCACCTTTACACAAGAACGCTATGACAGCTTCATTGAGCTGCAGGAGAAACTACATCAGAACATCTGCAGGTTAGATCAGACACGTCATATCATTTCAAGTACTCACAGGAAATATGGCTGATATCACTCATATAATGTTTTATTTTATTTTTTATTTTGCTCCCACTAAAAAGATTAATGAGTTTCAAAACAGTTGCCATGGATGCTGTTATTATGTGTGCATTTACCAATCCTTCATATATTTAAATATTGTTTTAAATATTGTGCAATAAGTTGAGAATTTCTAAGTCGTTGTTCTTATTTAAAATTATGTTTTAACTTTAGAAATGAATTCATATGTACAGAAGTATGTACTGGGGAAAGCACTGGCAGTTTTTCAGAAACCGGTAATGCTTGTGCCTATACTGCAACTGCATTATACTATAATATAATAGTAATATTATAATGTTTTAGTATTATACTAGTGATATTATAAGCATCCTAATAACCATCGATGCAGGTTTTCTGCTGCTTGCATTTTTAGCTTGTGTGTTTCCTAACAGCAAACGGCTTTTCAGTTAAATTGGCACATTTCCACGTCTTAGAGTTAGAGCAGTTCACTCATTTCACTGTGTGTGGAAAACTTGTTGTATTGAACCAGAAATTGTGTTTTGTGAAGGAAGAGGAGTCTGGTGGCAATCGGGACTCATGACCTGGACACCATCTCTGGTCCTTTCACATACACAGCCAAACCCCCAGGAGACATCTGCTTCAAACCTCTGAATCAGACCAAAGAGTACACTGCCACTCAGCTCATGAGCCTGTACAAGGTACACAGCTATTGAACTGGATACTGGTCAGATAAGTGTGTTTTCTTACTGTCTGTTGCTAACTCATTGTCTTTCTTCGTGCATACAGACAGACGGCCACTTGAGGCATTACCTTCACATTATTGAAGACAAGCCTGTGTACCCCGTTATCTATGACAGCAATGGCATTGTCCTTTCCATGCCTCCCATCATCAATGGTGAGAGTCTTTTTCTTTCTGGGTTTGTGAATGTATAAGCAGCATCCAGATATAGATAATTGGCTGTCCTTTCATTTACAGGGGAACACTCAAAAATCAGCCTGAATACAAAGAACGTCTTCATTGAGTGCACAGCCACAGATTTGACTAAGGTAGAACTAAGGGCAGATGAAATATACGTATCGGTTTTACCACTGTCGTGATAATTACTGACTCTACACGATCTTGGTCCCCGCAGGCAAAGATTGTCTTGGACATGATGGTGACCATGTTCAGCGAATACTGTGCACAGCCTTTCATGTAAGTCACAAACCTGTCTCAAATACAAACTTCTGTCAGACAATAACTGTGATCCCACATCAGTAGTTTCAGGGCTTAGTTTCAAGTAAATATTATTGTGAGATGGAGACTTTCATCGTTGTTCTGCTCCTCCAGGGTAGAGGAGGCTGAGGTGGTGTACCCAGATGGCCAGACCTGCACATACCCAGTACTGTATTCACTATAGTCTTATAGAGCTATATCTTTTTTCATTTGACATGATGATGACACATTTTCTTTTGACTTCTCATGCTTTGCTGCTGTTTCCTGGTTTGCTCTATAGGAGCTGGCTTACAGGAAGGAGAAACTGTCCAGGGAATTCATCAACCGCAAAGTTGGCATCAAGTGAGTTATATTGACATAGTGTAAAAGTTACTGTATGAAGAGTGTCTGCTGGTAAATATTTGTAAAGATGCTTTGTATTTGTGTTGTATCTAATGCAATGTATCAAAAAAATCCCTGCAGAAAATCCTGTCTTTATCATCATAAAGTTAACGATACTCAATATTTATCCAAGAAGGACATTTGTAATACCACTTTCACCTTTTCAAACGTGACTGCAGGCTTGATTGAACACCTCTTCTCCTCCTTTTTCTCTTGACAGTGAGTCCACTGAGAAAATCGCCCAGCTGCTGACCCGGATGTGTTTGCGTTCCCAGGCTACAGGTGTGGGTGATGAGATCGAAGTAGAGATCCCACCCACACGCTCTGATGTCATTCATGCCTGCGACATAATGGAAGACGCAGCCATTGCCTACGGTTTCAACAACATTGCCCGCACTACGCCACGCACCTACACTGTAGCCAACCAGGTACATGGCTTTTCCTCTGTATATTTAATGTGTATGTCTTTGTAACCAGTTTCCATCATATCTCATCAAATATGCCGTGTGTTCTCATGAATATGCTTCATGCTCACAGTTCCCATTAAATAAACTGACAGAGCTGTTGAGACAAGACCTGGCGGCTGCTGGATTCACAGAGGCGCTCAACTTTGCCCTGGTAGGAAAAAACAGACACAAAGACTCAGAAATCAGACAATGCTTTTCTTACCTTTTAAAAATGCTAAGGAACTTGATGCACCTCGTGTCCTGTAGTGTTCTCAAGAAGATATCGCAGATAAACTTGGGAAGAAGATTTCAGAAACCAAGGCTGTTCACATCTCCAACCCAAAGACAGCAGAGTTTCAGGTAAAGAAGACAAAAGTGATTCTGTAAATAAAACAAGAATCACTTAATAACCCTAGATGAAGTGGTGGATTTACCCCCGCTGTTTGAAACTCGAGAGGAAAAGTAATTTAGTTTTTATGCTTTACATACTTGAGTAATGTTGTCTTACATTGTGTATGCTTATGGACATGAGAAGATAGTTCTGTTACATCTGAAAAGTCATGATGTCACATTTTGCTGAAATGAACCTAAACATACAGCCACAGTGAAAACTAGTCATAGTAATAGCAAGAATTGCACTCATTAAATCTCTCAGTAATATGTAAAAATGAAAAATATATGGCAAGAACGTTAAGACTGTGGTGTAGTAACATTATGAAAAGGCTCAAACCAGGTAGAGTAGTTAATGAAGTTACCTATTCAGAAAATGTAGTGTTATGTTTCCAAAAGGGGGTGCTCTCCTCCTCGCTGACCAGACTATAGTCATTTTTCCAAGTGCTGTATTTCTCCACCAGGTGGCGCGCACCACCTTGCTGCCAGGTCTTTTGAAGACCACTGCTGCAAACAGGAAGATGCCCCTTCCCCTCAAACTGTTTGAGATTTCTGATGTGGTGCTTAAGGATGAGACCAAAGGTTTGTGTCTGCATGCTCATATTAACTTAACCTGTCTGTGTATTAAAGGCTCTGTACAGATTGAGGTAGTGAATTAGTCTATTAAATACTTGATTATTCATTTAATCTCCCAAAGCACAATGTGGCTAATAAACCTAAATAATTAGTTTGATGGTTTTTGAAACCTGAAGCTGATACCAGCTCGACAATATGCATCAAATCAGTTGCATTGCAAAACAATTGAGTAAACATTTTTTTAGACGTAGGCTTTGGAAGGCTAAGACAAAAGGAATTCAGTTGCTTAATTATGAACATGTTAGGAATCTGAATAAGTGTCCGACTGTATGTGGGCAAAGTATATTAGTCATCATTCATCTGTCCATAAATATAAGATAAAGCAAAACAAAAAAGCATTTCTTTTAAGTATTTTTAGCAGATATTGAGCCGCTGTTTCAACTCATTGGTTTGCCTCTGTTCTTAATGTCACTACCCCCACCCTCCATACGCATACACACACAAATCCCACTTAACAGATGTTGGAGCAAAGAATAGCCGGCGTTTCTGTGCCATTTACTACAATAAGAGCCCAGGCTTCGAGGTGATCCATGGCCTACTAGACCGAACCATGCAGCTGCTGGACGTAAAGCCTGCCCCTGGTGAGGGCTACCACATCCACGCTGCAGACGGTAAGAGTCCTGGGGAGGGACAGGGATGGAAACCAACATAGGGATATACTTAAGAGCTAGCTTTGGTTGTGAGTGTCTTAAGACTGGATTTAATCCCAGTGACAGATTTTAACCCCTGGCATCTAGAACATGCTTATGAACAAGATGGTCAACAGATGAATATGGTCACGTGAGTTTAAAAAGCAGGATTTACTTAGATTATGTAAATCCAATCTACAATAAACCACAACTGCAATGTTACATTTTTACTAGGGCACATTTTTTCCTGTTTCAATGAGTGCACAAAGTTTCCATTTTTATTCCAGTTACAATAAATAGAATGCAGCGGTGCGTAGAGCAGAGTGGATCTAAACAAGATCCACTCTGATCAAGATCCACAAATAGTATGATATACAATACTAAAGTATTCTCAACCACCTGAAAACACTCATTCATTTCACAGTGCTTCTTGATTAGAAGGCTATAATAATAAAATGTGTAGTGTCACTTGCCCTTTACCTACATCTCTCTCATCTGTTCCATCTGATGTAGTCTCGGTCTCTCCACTTAAAAACCCAGGTGCTGAAAACCGAGTTACTGAGGTACTGTGAAAGTTTAAACACCTAATATTTTAACAGTTTGGTGAAGTGACTGCCACAACAATCCATGAAGTGGATAGTGAAGTTGTGTTCAAATGACAGGAAGGCAGTTTCATCTTTCTGATGTCCTGTTGCTGAGACATTAGTGATCAGAAAGGGTTGTACATTATCTGTACAATTTCTGTCTCTCCTTTTCCCAAAGAGACTCTCATACATCATCTGAGTTTTGGATTTCGTACTCCCTCCTTCCTCCTCTCTCTCCACTCCATCCTCACTACCTTTCCACCCACGTCTTTTTCTATCTCCTCCTTGTTGAGCATGCTTCAAGGTCACACTGCAGGATGTCTGCTCAGGCTCTGCTGGTCCGTTCAGACTGCAAATCAATGGGCTCATGTATCAGTGTATGTAAACAGAGAAAGGAGAGGACGAAGCCAGACAGAAGAACAGGGGAATGGCTGAGATGAGACTAGGGACTGGAAAATAGGGGGAAAATTTGTGTCAGGTGAGGGAGAGAGAGATGGCTACAGGAATAAGAAGAAAGATTGAGAATCTCACGTCTGTTATGTGTGAGAGAGTATGGGAGTCACGTCATCCATTGCAGTGTGGAGCAGCAAGACAGATTGGCACATCCAACACTTACCCACGGGTGCTTAGACTGTCCATCTGACAGGTAGACACACACTGAAATGGACATGCTCTCAATGAGCACGCTAATGCACCACACACGCATACACACTCAGTCCCTCTATTTCCTCTCCTGTTCTTTATGCACCATTAGCCTAACCCCACTATATATGTCAGCATGTCCTTAACCCCGCTACAAGGTCATGACCCAGTCTATAAGCTCACCTGACACCACACAGACACACACACACACACACAGAGAGAGGGAGAGGCACCCTCAGGATGTGTCCATCAGCTGTGTGAAACAGCACTATGACTAACTCACTGCCACACCCAGCACAGAGAGGGTGAGTGGCTGAGGGAATACATGTCAGCTGAGTTTCCTCCACTCAGTGCTTGAAAAGGATGAAGTAACGAGTTGGAGAATCAGACGTGCAGGGAAAAAGCCACTTAAGAGACATATGTCTGTGTTTCACTTAACAACTGTGTCCAATGTGAAGTCTAGGCCCTTCTAGGAAAGAGACCATGTTCATGTGACTCATTCTTTTGTTTTTTTGGTTGACCTTCAGTTGTGTGGCCTCTGTGAATTATTGAGGGTTCGTGCCAAGGTTCACTGTTCCAAGTTTCCATTTGCTGATGTTTATTTAATCCTGTAATAACAGACTTTGCCTCTTGGGGGTACTTTCAAGTAGTTGTGAGCAGACACGTCACCTTTTAGTTGATATTGCGAGCCTGTTAGCAACCTGTTGCTTAATTACACATTACGCAATTACAGAGAAACATTACCACTCATGAGGAGTTGTGTGTCTAGACACTGAACCAAAACCCTCACTATAAGCAGGAAGTTTCTCTGAAGCTCTGTACGTTAGGAATAATTCTCTGTCGCATCACCACCATGTGCAACCTTTATATACATTTGACAATATTTAATCAAAGTTTGATTACTGTAGCTGTAAGATCATATTGGGTTTTGATTATTTAGTCTCGAATCTATGTTATGACAATGTAAGGATACTTGCAGAGAACCAGTTGATATTATTAAGTGAGACAGAGCATTTAACACCAGTAGAAAGGTGTTAAATGGATTTTTAAATAATGAAGCTAAAGCAAAGAACAGTTTACATTAACCATTTGAAAAAGAAACTGACTTTCCTGTTTAACATGGCATTGTTTTTCAGAGAGACATTTTGTACAATACAGAAATATTATCCTCAGTCTTTGAAATCCCACCATACTATACGTGCTGCAATTAACTAATCCTAGTTTGTGTACTCAAAGTGTGATATAACTTATTCTGTGACATAGAACTTTATTTATTTACAAGCACAATAAAAGCATTAGTGAATCCAGTAAGAAACTGCGATTTCTCCATCCAGATGTCTCAGCTGACAAAAAAAAAATAATACTATCAAGAATGTTGGACATTTCCCTGATGAGACTGTCTAACTCGCTCTTCCTCTGAAAGTTGGAGGTGAGTGGGTGGAAACTGGCCTGGCTCAAGTGTAGGATTTTCATTGACTGATTGGTTATTTAAGATGTACCAGTGCTATTTATACTGTTGCCATGGCATCCCGCTCATGGTGCAAGTAGATGACGCGTGAACCGACGCAAGTGCATTCCACAGATTTAATACAGACACAGAACAGGCAGCTGAAATAAAAAGCCGACTTTCCCAGCTTTAGTCGCCTCCTCTCTCTTTCTCTCTCACATACACACATGTAGAAGTACAGTCTGTGTGTATTGGAAGCCTTCATCCATACAGACGAGTGAACATTCTAAGCAGTGGGCTCTGGAAGCCATTAGCAAGGCAGCGTGGGAAGAAGCAGTGCACTATGGGAGAAAGCCATGTCTCTCCGTGTGGGGAGGTTGTCATAGCAACCCCTGTATCATGTTGGACCTAAAAGTCTGTCTCTCTGTCCGTTTGTATGTCAGTGTGTTTGAACAAAGTGAGCAAACGCCTCTCACACGGCAAGTGTTTCCTCTCAGTATCGATGGAGGCTTTTTACTCCATCTGGATTGAAGTGACCTTTACTCCTGACACACACACACACACGCACACACACTTAGACCATTAGATTTTAATCAGGAGAGGAAATGTACAAAAAAAACGCGCAAAAGTAACAGAAAATCCAATTATGGTCAAACGGCTCTGGAGGTGGTTGCCAAAGAGTAATGACCTGTGACATTTGCACATAAACAGTGTACATATTACTGTTGTGTCAGTGATTGGTATGAAAGAATAGTTATCAGGCTCATCACCGGTCCCTCAGGGTTTCCTGTCCACTTCTGGAAGGGCTTTTGTTGGGAAAATGAGCTGTGTGTGGGAAGTATTTCCTTTTTTAGGCCTGGGGATCATTTAGAAGAATTGATATCGTGCTGGTCATTGACAGTCAATGTGGGCGATCATTAAGAGAAACTCATGGTGGAAGGAGGGAAGCACAGTAGAATTGACTGATGATCTTCGTGATGTGATGTGCCGGGAACACACAGACCTAGTACTTATCACAGGGGAAGCCGTCAGTACATACACTACTCACAAAAAGTTAGGGATATTTGGATTTCGGAATGATTGTTCTATTTGTTCTGTTTCAAGAAAGTGCTTGATATTACATTACCATTGCGTGCTTGTACTAAAATCCCCTAATTTCTTGAATATCACTGTAGCATGTACTTTTTACATTTTCCATAAATGTCACCTGAAAGCCGAATATCCCGAACTTTTTGTGAGTAGTATATAATATCAATGATTCCGCAGCACATGTAAACACATTTCATTTCACTTTTATATGCATCAACTACGTGGCGTGACAGAACCATGATCCAGCTCAGGGATTGAGTGATCAGATGTCTTGTTAGGTAGTGACACAGGTTTGTCAAACAAACTAGTGGATGTGACAACTAGTGTTGTTAAAAAAAACACTATAAATTAATGAGACAGTGAGAAAGTGTCATGGGTTTAGGATCAAAATTTATCGGGTGTAAGTGACAACTTCTGAGTGAAGTACAGGGGGTCCTCGAGTTACGACGGTCGCGAGTTACGTCGTTTTCGTGGTTACGACACATCTCCCGTGAACTTCCTTGTTTCGGCTTAAGCGTTTTCCCCGTAAATATGTACAGACTTCACACGGGAACAAGTTGGTGAGCGCTCTCTCTGTCTCTCAGCGCGCCTGCCGGCTCTCCATCACCCCCACAGCACAGCTAGGCTACTCTGCCTTGTGTTTACTTATGTGAAATGAACGGCTGGCGGGGGGTGCAGCGGCAGCCGGTAAGGAGATGCACACGGACACAGATGCGTTTGGGATCGTGGCAATACCGTAGGTTTATTCACAACACAGGGTCTACACGGTTGATATCAGAAATCTAAAGGAAATGCTCATTACACTCGCGATATCAACCCCTACAGTGACAAAAGGCAATTCACCATAGTAAACTCTTATTGTAGGGTGGTGTTATAGCGACATCTAGTGGCACAATGTATGCACAATGGCACAATGAATGTATGTTCCGACTAACGTCGAAATTCGGTTACGACACATTCTCAGGAACGGATCTCTGTCGTAACTCGAGGACCTCCTGTATGTGAAGTATATTTAGAGAAAAATCTAAAACATTACTCAGTGGAACATTGTTTACAACTATATTCCACAAAATTTAGTTTAAAAGTCTGATCGGTGTATGTATATGTGACATGATGCTGACTGCCATCTCGAATTATTTTCTTTTAGATGCCACCTTCTTTCCTGGACGGTGTGCAGAGATCTTTGTACGTGGAAGGTGTGTTGGGCGTCTCGGAGTCCTCCACCCAGATGTCATCAACCGCTTTGACCTGACTATGCCCTGCTCTGCCCTGGAGATGGACATCGAGCCCTTCCTGTGATTTCACCTTCTTACACCTAAACCCGTACCCAGAAATGCATACACATTCTCAGACCAAAACAGAAAGCTATGCAGGAGGAGAATATATGAGGCGTGAAATTACAGTTGATGTGTGATTTGTTGGTGTGGTCATAGTGTGATGCAGATCTGTTTAGCTGGTGCATAGGAAGCTAAAGGACCAATGTGTGCAGCATCCTATTGTGGAGCCATTGTTTTTTATACACCAGTAACATGGTAGTTTTTACTAAAGTGAGAAGAATTAAAAATTAACAAGAGTCCTTTGTGTTTGTGACATGAATGGTGTGCATCTGTGTGTGGGCTTGTACATGCATGCCTGGTCTTAATTTAGGTTGCTTGTGCCTTGGGGATAGTTCATGGTAATTAAGTTCAGTGACTCATTACCTGTTGCTTTGTTGCCTTGGTTCTTCCAGCGGCCACACTGCTGAAACCCTTCTCACACACGACGTCCCCATGCAGGAAGTCATCACACACAAGTTCCCTGTGCAAACCCCATCCCGGCGGTCCCCGGCCTCCTGTCCAACTTCTACAAAAACTGTGTTTGGTGACATGAGCACACCGGCAGGCCTCAAAGCTCTCAATGGTTTTCTAGCAGACAAAAGCTACATGGAGGGCTTTGCGGCATCTCAGGCCGATTTGGAGATGTTCGACTCCATCCCTACTGCTCCTTCACCAACCTTTTGCCACCTTCTGCGCTGGTACAGGCACATCCAATCCTTCCAGATGGAAAGAGCCAGCCTCCCATCAGCCAAATGTCAGTTTGTCCTCCCAGCTACTCCCCCCGCCTCGACAAACGCCACCAATGACGATGATGACGACGACGATGATATCGACCTATTTGGCTCAGATGATGAGGCAGAGAGTGCGGAGGCAGCTCGAGTCAGGGAGGAGCGCCTCGCTGAGTACGCTGCGAAGAAGTCCAAGAAGCCAGCTCTCGTCGCCAAGTCCTCCATCCTGCTCGACGTCAAGCCCTGGGACGACGAGACGGACATGGCCAAGCTGGAGGAGTGCGTCCGTAGTGTCAGCATGGACGGACTGCTGTGGGGGCAGTCCAAGCTGGTCCCAGTGGGCTACGGCATCAAGAAGCTCCAAATTGGATGCGTAGTGGAGGATGACAAAGTCGGCACCGATCTGCTGGAGGAGGCCATCACCACTTTCGAAGATTATGTTCAGTCTGTGGATGTGGCTGCTTTCAACAAGATCTGAATCACACCCGATGTTCTCCGGTCTTAGCTTGAGACACAGGTGATGTAGTATCCATCACATTGTCCAATAGCGATTCCAGCATCACTGTAACACAATAACTAACGCTCAGGTCCTTTGTTTGGAAAAGTCCATTCTTTGATACAGTCGATCAAATAAAGCCATTCTAAATTATTTACGTCGTGTCCGTTAATTTATGAGATAGGTACAGATTCTCACTGTGTCTGTGGAGGCACTACTGTCAATTCAAAAACAGATAGTTGCAACTAGTAAATCCCCACATGAGAGAGAGCTGTACAGCTAACAAGCCCTCGTGTAAATGACGTAGACAGGTGCTCCAGCATTCCTTTAACTACACTGCAGCACAGGGAGGTTAACTTCATTTCTGCCCACTCAGTCCCGAACCCATTAATCATGGCAATATGGTGTAACAGATGGGCTTTTCTACCCTTCCAAATCATATGGCTTAGAGGACGAAGATACAGAAGGTGCCCTTAAACTGGAGCTGGCAACTTTATGCTACACTCGTTTTGATCTGACTGCCATGGGCGTCTTTGTCTGGTGAAAGACATTTATGCATTTCAAACACTGAGAACTGAGTCACGCTTTTATTTGTTCTGGGAGCGAAACGTTTTATTTCAGTTTCTGCTCAGTTACAGGTCAGTCACAAACGCTGTCTTGTGAATCATTCCCAGTGAGAACTGCTCACATTTCGTAATCGTTACCATGTATAA
Organism: Trinectes maculatus; assembly: GCA_016785345.1. NCBI lineage: Eukaryota > Metazoa > Chordata > Actinopteri > Pleuronectiformes > Achiridae > Trinectes > Trinectes maculatus. The sequence goes on from JAFBJQ010002159.1 coordinate 91,754, forward strand.
AAACAGTCATCGGCTGCGTAGTAAAATAAATATGAGGTACATTTTTGTCAGTCGTGCAGTAGCAGGTCACAGCAGCCCCAGCAGAATGAAGACTCTGTTGACCAGTATAGAATTAACAAGTCCAACAGCTGTATATGTTGCAAATTTATATGGTACTTCAATGTCTCTCCTCCTCTTGGCACTGTCATCGGCTTTTGGCACTCTGTGCAACGAATATAACACCTGCAGGCTCAGCGTTTTCACGATCTGTCGAGTTGACACTAATGCTACAACTCCTATCATGAAGCGGGCTAAGCCTGCCACCAGTGTATTCAGCGTCAGTGTGGGCAGAGGGACAGGTAAAACCCCCTGGGGCTCGAAGGTCTGCCCAAGCTGCTCATTCAGCCAGTATCCCACAGAGCATCCAGCCCCTACTCCCAGAATGGTGGTGGTGTCCCCTCGTGTGGTGCTGTAATGGTCCAGCTCAGGATAGGTGTAGCTGAGGAAGAGGGGCAGTGCCAGTCCCACGATAGGGGAGATGTGGCTGTTGAGCTGAAAGCGGTCAAAGGTTTCCCAGTAAGGATAAGTGAAGAACATGAGCGTGGCTGAGATGAAAGCGCCACAGATGACATCCTGAAAGCAGAAACACAATAACAATACTTTACCAGTGACACTTAAAGCATTGCCTGAGGGATGTGTTTGATTTTGTGCCAAGAGACAGATGAAATGAAAACTGCTGAGTGTGAAAATAACAGGTTGTGGTTTAGGGGGGGATTCAGTAACTTTACATTTCTGTGTAACATAATTTCAGTTTTACTTGGTTTGTCAGTTTTACAGATTCACATGTTTATGATTGTGCATTCCAGTTTCTATTATGTGTGTGTGTGTGTGTGTGTATACATACATTCTAATTTGCTCAAATTAAGCCTGAAAACTGTTAATGTTATCTCTTATGTATGACTCACTCCATGGGACATTGGGATTCTCAAATGAAAATGAATAAGCATCCTGGATCGTAGCCTCAGTCGGACAGTTTCACCAGACACACACATGAATAATGAATGTTGTGCTGAGCTCGAATGTTTTATGCTTTAGAACGTGTGTGTGTGTGTGTATGTGTGTGTGTGTGTGTGTGTGTGTATTCACCAAAACTGAATGCATGCCAGTGTAGATCCGGCTCAGACAGACCAAGGACGACAGCGTCACTGCGATCAGCAGGCCCACCTCGAACTGGAACTGAGTCACACAATACTTAGATCACTAACAGTGGCAGACATACTGTAGCTACCTGACACAAAGAGACGGGCGACACCTGATGATGAGGGTGATACATGATCAAATCAGTGTCACGTGCTCTGAACATTCTTCACATTCCTCAGTGCAGCCACTAAAACAGTTGTCGCCCTCTTCTGCTTTGAAACCCTCTTCCTCATAGTGTGTGTGTGTGTGTGTGACCGAGTCGTCCATTCGTCAGTGTGGACATGTAAGTCCTCTTTCTGCCACTTGTCCTTTCTGCCTGGTTGACGTACTGCCCGCCGTCCAGTCCCTCACTCCTTTCTTCCTCTACTGTCTCCATCCTCTCTTCCCCTCCCTCCTTTACCTATGGCGGCGGGTTTTGTTTCCCTCTCCATTTCAATAACAGTGAGAAGAGAGGCCTTGTGTATTCATTCACCTCCTCCACCCCCCCTCCTCCTCCTGTGCTCCCCTCCTCTCTGTGTCTTTTCCTGTCTTTTGCAGCTGGAAGCCTATTCACTGGTAGTTCATGAAGAGAGTTTTCTCTTTTTTTTTTATGAATGGCCACAAAGGATGCCAGGGACAGGAGGGGGGGGGTCACGCTGTGATTGACTGTCATGACCTCTGACCTGCTCTGGGAATGGGGCGAGTTGCCCCGAGGCCTTGTGTCTATTCAGGAGCCTCTGCCACAGCCTGCTACTCATTTATAGCTCTGCATGCTCTTTTCATTCCCAGGAATCCTTGGGGAATTTCAGGGCATAGTTAAGTGTGCTACTGTACGTAGTTGTCTCGGGCTGGGCTTGAAAACCATCCCTCTGGCCTTGAGAGCGGCAGTGTGAAGAAGGGATGGAGAACGAGCCGACGCCACCTGACCGCAAATCACTCTGACAGCTGCGGAGGTCGTAAAGACTCACCGATGGACTTTGCATTCAGTCAGGGTCTTCATTAAAACACAGTGCTTGATTAAGACGGCGTGTGATTGAGCCGCTGAGTGTTTTATTGACTTGGCACTTCAGTGGGAGAGATAAGGGGGGGCGGGGGAGGAGTCAGGAGGTGGGGGGAGATAGTGATGTGGTCTGACAGTCATTGACTCAGTCGAGTCCATCAGAGGTGTGGCTGATGGTGAGTGATGGTGACTGCTGGCCCCGCCCCTCCCTGCCCATTGTCCAACGGCTCAGTCGGGACTTGCTGATTGACAGCGGGGCCACTCCCTTTATCCCACTCGGCTAACACTGTGCAAGCTGCTTCAAACATAACCTCATTCAGCCTCATGACCGGAGACAAGCTTCCCATCAGGAGAGACTGTTAATCTTCAGGTCATCAGCTGTTTATCAGTTTCTGTCATAATGTCCAAGTTACCAATCAAGAAAATGATAGGACGATAATCAACCAATCATCAGCCTGATGAGCCACTGACTCCTGGTGACTGTCACTAATGAACCAATCCTGGTTGATGCAGTAACCTGTTCTGGACTTGCTGATGAAGACTGGGAGATGTGGTTGGGGTCATATTGTTTTCACTCTCAACAGTAAGGAGTGTTGTTGAGTTTGTTCATCACGGCTCTCAGTGATGCTCACCTGTATTCTTGATGGGGCACTTAGTAAGAAGGTGAAGGAGATGGCGGTGGCAGCCATGGCATGGGTGGAGGGCAGCCCGTATTCTGCATCCACGCGGGTCTCCAGCTTAACCACAGGCGGCGATAGAGGGCGAGGCAGCTTCAGCACATCCTTCATCACCTGGCCAACGTACATCACCAACTACACAGAGGTTCAATTACAAGTTGCTTATTACTTATTATTATTATAAGGAACGACAAAACATTTTCATTTTTAGTCTAGATTTCATTTTTCAAGTTTCAATCAGGTCTTTCTTTGATTTCAAATAAAGCTCATTCTGAATAAACCTCAGCACTCGTAGTAGGTTCCACTTCGATTTGGATTATGGATTGTTTTGGATGACAAACCAATTTTAAAGTCTTGTTTTTTATGGTGCCTACAGAGAGCCACTGTGGTTACTGTCTAATGCTGATGAACATTTGTTAAACCATGTGAGTGATATTAAAAACAAAAACCTACACAATGCACTGCGGCGTGATGGCAAGAGTGTTAGAAATTAGATCTGGGTGAAGATGATGATGATAAAATAATGTGGAGATGAAATGAACTCCTGATTAGGTTATGCTGTAAAAGTCACCACTTTCACTCATCAATAAGTAACCCCCCCCCCCCCCCCTCCCACGACCAACTCAACAAAGGGAAAAGGGAAAAAGAGAGGAACACACAACTGCACAAGACCAGATGGAGACCCACACTGGCATCAAGTGCAGATGGTGCAGTAGAACAGTAACAAAATCTATTGGAAGAAACTGAGAAGTGAAGAAGGGCAAGATATGCTGACACAGCGTCTTCACTGGGCGGAGTGAGACATGGGGCTCTTGATATAATGACACGGTCATTGCAAGGTGTGTGTGTGTTTGTGCGTGAGTATGTGTGTGTGTGTGTGTGTGTGTGTGCTTGCCAAATGTGCTGCCTATTCTCTTTCCTGAGCTCCCCAGCGGCTGTCGGGGGGGGCAGCCTGCTGCAGCTCCAGCTCCAGCTTTATTTAAAGCTCTGCCTTGTATATTTAATGAATGGCTGTCTTCTGGAGGAGCAGGGAGGGAGTGCACAGAGAGGGAACAGGACACTAATGTGTGTGTTTAAGGGACAGAACAGAGAGACTGTTATTATCTACTGACACTGTGATCAGAAAACGCCTGTTACCATGTACTGTACACAGTATGATGTGTGTGTATGTGTATATATGTGTATGTATATGTATATATGTGTGTATACACACACACACACACACACACAAAAGAGCCTTCGCCTTAATTTTGCGTTGTCAAATGAATTGTATGTTGTAGCGTTAAGATTTGCCTGTTGCTTGCTTGTGTGGGAACAGCTGAGGAAACACACCACGCTCCTGTCTGAGCTGTCTGATTTGTTTTAAAGTTCAAATGTACACACAAGCAACACAATAGCAACGCAACCTCATAAACACTGCAGCTGGTTTGTTTAATCCGTGCATAAACAAGCGTCAGTGACTCATCTGAAGCTGTGAGCTTCATGCGAGTACAGGCATATGTGAACATGTTCACAATGACAACGCAAACACATGCTGGCCCATCATATGTCTCTTTAACAGTCAGCTGATCTACTCACTCCAATGGGACATACAAACACTAATTTAAAGTAATGAGCTAATTCACAGAGGTTAAACTTGGAGTCTGTTTCTATTTGTCACAAGCCCAGGTTTAAATCTGATTATGGCCACTGTGTGTAAATGATCATAACTCAAACTGATTCCTGGGTTCATCAGTGCCACTGCCTCAATCTCAACACACCACATTTTAAGACTAACTTACCATTTGTGTTGTCTGAAACCAGCAAAGACATTTGCATGGTGTTTGAGGCATTTTGCTGCAGGTGTAGCACAGAGCCCTGAGGATACATTCTCAACTAGCATATCCAAGAATCACACTTCTGCGTGTCTCTAATCTCTTACAGGTAAAGCTGTTACAAGTTAAACTTTAGTTTCACTGTAAAACCTCCCAACAGCAAATAGTGAAGCTGTGACTGTAACAACAGTGTGACAGAGCAACACCGCATGGTTACTGCAATTTACTGTGATGGCCTCCGTTAGGCTGAGGCTGCACAGTCTCCTGTTCTTCTGGGTCCAGTTGTGCTCCAGGAAGAGAGAGACTGACACTACGATTTAGTTAAGAGAGAGAGAGATGATGATGATGATGATGATGATGATGATGATGATGATGATGATGATGATGTTGTTGTGGAAGGCAGAGATCATCAGAGCACATAGATCCACTGATTACACTGCAGTTAAACATGAATAGGAATATAATGCTGACTGATGTACATACGTCTGAATATCAGTCTGTGTCTTGCGCCCTGTTGTGTTGCCGCGTTGTGTGTGCACTTTGTATAATCAGAAACTGGTTGGTGTGTTCAGATGACCTATAGCCGACTCACACTGTAACACATCGTAAATCTGCATGTGCACAGAGAGAAGAAGTGGCACCAAGTGGGCAACAGACAGAGGACAATAGCACTCCCATTTAGCTCAGTCTATTTATACGAAAGTCCCTACAGTGCAAACACTCCATCCACTGTCCACACACAATGAATCTGCCTACCAGCCTGAATGATATGATAGCCACTCCACCCCCTGCCTGCACCATCAACACAAACATCATATTCAACAGCCTCCAGTGAAGCCATCAGGCCAGTGTGTCACTGGTGTCTTTGTACCAGTCATCAAAGGACCGACACAGGGACAGCCAGTCGCTTAAACCAAAGCGTTTAAGACAGGTCAAGACACACACACACACACACACGCACAGATAGTAGCACTTGAGTGTGTGTTTTCTGGAGAATGAGTGTATTGATTGAGGACAGAGCAGTTTTGGACCTTGATCTGTCAACACATGGTGTGACAACATCAGAGTGAGTAAAGTGAGTGAGACCCTATCTGTTTGTAGGTGTGTGTGTTTGAATGGAGAAAACACACACACACACACACACACACACACACACACACACACACAGTTTGTTTTGTCTTACAGTGTCATGAGAATAGCTGACCTGGTTACTGATTCATAGTCTTTGTGGTTGAGACCATGTTCAAATCCAATTTTCTTTCTGCGTTAATGGCAGACATATGGTTTCAAAATGGTTTTCGTTAATCAATCTTGGGTGTGTTAGAGACGTAACATGCAATAAAGCAATAAGAGCGCCACCCTCTGTTCCTTTTCAAAGCCAGGTATTTTGCAACTTGGCAGATTGTCATTATAACGGTGGATTTACAAGGTAAACACATCAGTTAGACCTGTGCACTCACCTGTAAATAGTATACTTTAAATAACAGTGAACTACTACAGCATGGATGCATTCAGTTTCCACTGCCTCAATCTCAACACACCACATTTTAAGACTAACTTACTCTTTGTGTTGGTCTGAAACTAGCAAAGACATTTGCATGGTGTTTGAGGCATTTTGCTGCAGGTGTAGCACAGAGCCCTGAGGATACATTCTCAGTTGTATGAAAAAGTACACACAAACTAGCATATCCAAGAATCACACTTCTGAGTGTCTCTAATCTCTTACAGGTAAAGCTGTTACAAGTTAAACTTTAGTTTCACTGTAAAACCTCCCAACAGCAAATAATGAAGCTGTGACTGTAACAACAGTGTGACAGAGCAACACAGCATGGTTACTGCAATTTACTGTGATGGCCTCCGTTAGGCTGAGGCTGCACAGTCTCCTGTTCTCACTGCTGAGCAGCTAAATGAAGGGAAGCCTCTGGTGCTCTTTAACAAACCCGATGCCGGTTTGGAGTGTTTGTTTTCCTGAGTGTGCCTTTGTTTTCCATGAATACGTAATATCTGCCTCAGTTTGGAATCCTAATTCTAAGCAGCCCCTTCATTTGTCTTTTAATTCAATCATTTATGTTTTTTTTTAAACGTACCACAGGTTCTTACAGGTTCTTGGTTATTACACCAGAAAGAGCTGCACTCACCACAGTTTGTTATTATGACGCGGTTCGACTCCGTGATGGAAGTCTGATAGAGCCAACGGCTGAGCCTGGGCTGACCGAGGTCATGCAACTGAACAAGTTCTTTCTTCGGACAGCACAGTGACCCCTGGTCACTGAATGTGACCCCATACCAGTCTTCCTCTCTGTAAACATGCACCACATGTTTGTCTGCGCCCTTTGTGCTCTTATGGAAAACTGCAACTTGGGATTTTTGATATTCCAGGCAACACAGTAGGTGTCTGATTTGCATAATGCTACGCATTAGCAACACCATGCAACACTGCTATGTTATTCATGACCATATGGTAAATGACAGCCATTGTTTCCTAAGTCAAACAAAGTCACCTTGTAAGTAAAGACAACAGAGTGTATTAGAGGACATGCATATGTGTGTGTGTAACGTGTGTGTTATTTATAGGTCTGTAATGTGTTTGCTCTCACATACAAGTCTTAATTTGCTTGGATGCACTTCAGTCGTCAGTGCGAGGGGCTGCCAGTCTTTTGTGTGCGTGAGCGAGTGCGACAGAGAAGTGCCCTCCATGAACCTCAGATAACTCCACCAGCACAATGGCAGGGCGCTGTTAGAAGTCTGAAGTGCCGGGTGACGCGCCCTGAGGGCTGACAGACCAAACGGTCGGCCCAGAGAGAGAAAGCTCAGAGCGCTGATGAGGCCTATAAAATACTCAGCTCGTGGACCAGGGGGAGGAGAACGCCGAGTAAAGCTGGTAATGGCTAACTAGAGGGAGGGGAACGAGTGTGTTTTGAAGGCGAGGTGGGGAGTGCGACTGTGTGTGTGTGTGTGTGTGTGTGTGTGTGATGGCGTTTGAAAGGAGTTCACACAGGGGCCTGGTGCGGCTGGGATGCCAGAAGAAGGGGGGATATGTTCCCCTAGGGCGCCAAACAAGGGGTTCAGACACAGGGCACACACAAAGTGCTCGGGGCAGAGACACAAAGGCCACAAAAACACACTGCCCATCACACACATACACACTCTGCAGGAGCGAGGGTGCAGGGGCCGTCTGTGTCTGTCTGTGTCTCTACAAGTGACCAACACGCTCCTTCAGGGATCACATCTGTCTGTGTGTGCGTGTGTGTGTGTATGTATGTGTGTGTGTGTGTATGTGTGTGTGTGTGCACGCTCAGGGTCCCTTGACATAACAGGCCAGACACTGTCAGAGTAAGCATCTGAAGGGGGGATCTTAGGACTTTTTCCCCACTGATGTGTCCTCATGTGTGGCCTCAAACCATGTCAGGGACCCTTGGTCTGACTGGCCCTCGTCAGTGGCCCCCCAAGCCCGAGGATAAATGTGCATGGTGGTGTCAGGGACAGGCCACTGGTGGAGGGGGGGATAAAAAGCGAGGTTGAAAGGTGAAGAGGGGGAAACGGCGCAGCAGAGAGAAGAGAGGTGGTATTGTGAAGGTCATAAGACTGAGGGGGGTTTTGCACGCAAAGGTGGTTTGACTGACTAGTCCAGTCCACACACACACACACACACACACACACGGATTCTCTCGGGCAGCTTACAGTCCACATGTTGATGAGGCGTCGGCACAGGAACGGGTCCAGGTTCCAGTGTATGCAAGGCAGACAGGTGATGTAGAAGATTTCATGACCCAGGCCTGATGAGAAGAGGAAGAGGAAGTGCAGCAGCCGGTTCCTCACCTCATACCGAGGCCTGCTGCAGCCCTGCACAGGATTAACACACACTGATAAACAAAACATGCTGTCACCTGCTGCACAAAACCTGATCTAGATCAGGGATTAGATCTCCCTGTCAACCCTACACCCAGTTTCTGTACATAACACATCCTCATTCGTACCAGCCAGACAGTCGCAATGCATAGGTTTCCTCACTCGGCTCATTAAAAAAGCTCACACAGTTTTGAATTACATGGAATAGAGAGCCTGGTTTTCAGGGAGCACCTACTTAAGGAATACTCAGTCTGTTTAATATTGCCCTTTAATAAAGTTAGTCCACTCACAGGAGGCACGGCAGAGTGCTGGGGTGCTGGGGTGCTGGGCTGCTTTCATTACAGAATTAAAGCCCCAGAGATATTCCGACTTTTAGTGTCTAATATGGGTCAGCTCCAAAAACACTAGGTTTCCCACAATGCAACTGGTTAGCATCTTTATTCGACCCCCGAACCTCCTAAATGCCAAACTCTTTAAAACCCCACGCCTCACTGATGATAATCAGTTTATAGCCCAGCATACAACAATTCCATCAAACTTCCCTTTCCTCCTAACAGTGAGAAATATAATGCAGACTACAGCGATACTGCGCCCTGTGGATTTATTAATCTATAAAACATTGTCCATGTGGCTATGTGGGACATTTGTGAGGAATCTTAAGTAGTTAAACGTGAACAAGCCAACAACAGACATGTGCAGATGATGATCTGCTGGCTGACAGACACCCAGACAAACAGGAAAAGCCAGTCACACTTTGGTTTGCGTAAGCTCTCAAATAAAAATCTAACTGTAGTAGACCTAGTGTATTCCATAAGGAAACACACATTGCCTTTAGCAAGGGCCCTAAAACACTGCCCCCTTTAGTTTGATCTCAGACACAAAACATGCCGCATCCATCCAGCTGGATCTCTAGTTTGAACTCAAGTCCCATGTGAAGAAGGTTCATGCACTTACACGTGGTAGTGAGATGACCTATTTGACTTTGCAGGGCAGGACTTACAGCAGCGCCACAGCCGTTCTGCTTGGAGTGGTGGTTGGAGTTGTTGTCCTGGTGGTCCCCTCTTCCCTGCACCTCAGCACGTGCTGCAGGCGGAGAGCAGCTGGTCCTCCCCCGGCTCTGACGCGCCGCTTCCACGAGGAAGAGTCCGCATCGCCTCTGGAACCGGGCCACGAGCTGCGGGCCGTGGAGGTACGCCACGAGCCGCAGCATGTCAGCTGGAACCCAGGGGCTCATGGCAGAGCTGCTGCGCAATTCCCAAACACCAGCAGGTAAAAGTATATCTGCCCAGACAGACAGACAGGCAGTCAGGCAGAGAGACAGGGCGCATCCCAGGGGCGGGTGCAGCGCTGCGCACAGGTGCGGCTGCTGTGCGCAACAGGTAAACGCACGGGGAGGGGCCACGGAGCAGTAAAACACTGTCCGACCTTTATTCCGAGATGTTCAGGTGTTATCACAAACTGTATATGGCAAACGGAAGAGATGGGTTTATAACCCTGAGCCTTAGTAAAGACAACCAGTGACACAATGCATCCCCAACCCCTCAACCTAACATTAACCTTCACCAGTGAATCTCTAATTCTAACTAAACCCTCCACAGGTTATACCCTCACACACCTGACCAGCCCAAAATGTCCCCACAACAAGGTCTGGGCTCCAACTGGTACAAGTACACATAGCACAGACACACACATATAGTCTTTGTCAGTGTGTTTAAAAATTAATTTGATGGGCTCAAACCAGGTAAGGATGTAAGGAGTATAACATAGAAATAATAGTAATACCAGACTGTGCTAATGCTAAGTAGACAGTCAAAGTGCGCAGCTCTTATTTGCACTGGTATAATATATTTATCTGAATATTATCAGTTCAAGACACAAATGTTCCTTTTCATGAATCGTTTTTATCTTTAGTGCTCTGATCCTCGATATCCTGATCAATGCCCAGCTGGGCTGCACTAACATACATCATATATGGGCCTAATATATAATGGATAAATCATTAATCTCATTGAAAGGATGAACAATTTAAATGAGTCTGCCTTTATTAAAGTCTCCTGCCCACTGCTCAGACAAGTCATTCTTCCAGTGCCCCATGAACGACTGTTCACCAGTCCTTTGTCACCATCGTTATTCCCTCCATGTACAAAGCACTGTAATGTAATGGAGGCGGAATTTATGCATGCTCAATCTGATTTGTGGGGGGTTGTGTGTATCTGAGGGGATTATGGCATTACACTGTTTGTATTCAGTAATGCGATGTAATGTTGTGGAATGCATCCAGATGTATTTATGGTTAAACTGTTTTTTGTCTTTGCCAGAATTCTGCTAAATTTGAATGCTCTCTTCGCTAGTTATATCAACACTTTCTCTCCAGCAGGGACCACAATATATCACATGTGCATACAGCAAACAGTACGGCCCACAGCCAAAATCAACATGTTGAACTTCTGACCACTCATTTTGAAATAGTGAAATGTTCTTCCCTGCAGTAAACCACATTACCACTACTGTGATATGTGACGCCTCAGCATTAAAGCCTCATTCATGGAGCACTGCAACATCAAAGGGAAAAACAATCATCAGTTTCAATATGGCTCTGACAAACTGTATTATTATTATTATTATTATTAGTAGTAGTGACTAATGCACAGTAGCAGTGCACTTTGCATAAGTATACATATGTGTATTTTTGTGTATTTTACATAAAAGGTTCGACTTACATTTCTAAGTATGTTGAACTTCTGACCACCCATTTTCAAATAGTGGAATGTGACATTACCACGATTATTCAGCAGCCCCTTGGCAATAAGCCTGACAACGAAAAGAAGGTTCTGAGGAAATAAATCCCCAGAACAGAAGATTCCTCGAGCGTTTCCTTGAATGAGGCTTTAATGCCGATGACGTCACACAACGAGGCTTTAATGCTGCGGCGTCAGCACAACCTCGGAAATAAGTGGCCGCGACGTCACACAGCCAATCAAGCGTCGCTATGTGACGTCATCAGCATTAAAGCCTCATACAAGGAGCATTGCAACATCTGTCGCAATATGGCTCTGACAGACCGCATTAATTGTATTGTTATTGTTATTAGTAGTAGTTGTAGTATGACAATATGCACAGTAGCAGTGCACTGTGCAATGTATCCTCCATACACCTTTTGTATTGTGTATTGTATCTTCTTTAGCTTGTATACACAATAGCCGATTATTACACACTTTAAAAAAGCACCGTGCTGAGATGACAAACTCCACCACATCTATGTCCTGTGTCTTTCCATCTTTATTCCAACCAGACTCCTTTTTCACTGACTGACTGAATGATGAGACCACTGCTCTCCGTCTCTGGACGTGTAGTGATCAGTGCGCATGTGCAGGTCTGGCTCTGTTTGGGACTGGAACCCAGCGGGCGCTTGACTTCACATCCTCTTTTGTTGCTTACAGGAAACAGTGACTTGACGCCCCCGCTTGACCAAATTAGCGCATCCTATTGTCTGACATGATCCATGCGTAACAGTGAACGATCATAGCTGCTTCCTGCACACACCCAGAGCACCGAACAACAACAGCACCCCCCCCCCCCACACACACACACCCTCTCTCTCTGTGTGTATGTGTGTGTTTGGTTTGTGGGATGCTCAGGATGGATGAGTCCTCGCGTCGGAGTCACCACCATTACATCATCGATTCCCACACAGTCTAACACGGAGTGAGAGCGCTTCAAAAAAAAGAAAAGAGAAAGAAAGGAGAGCGCACACGTTTGAGCGGGATCCGGAGCGTGAAGTCGGAGCGACCCACGGCAGAGGCTGACGCTGCTCGGATAATGGACACACATCAGCATCACCACCCTCATCATCATCTTCATCATCATCATCAGCAGCAGCAGCGTCTGCTGGCGCTTGAATGAGCGCGGAGGAGAGGAGGGGGAGAGGAGGAGAGACGTGCACCGTCATCAGCATCTGTCCGCCAGCAGCTCCCTTTGTGCTCCCGGGAGAAGATGACATGGCAGAGGTAGACCTGGCACCACGCGGAGCGGATCCCCCCGGCGAGGCCTCCTCGGCGTTCCCCTACGAGGAGTACGAATGCAAAATCTGCTACAACTACTTCGACCTTGACCGCCGCGCGCCCAAGATCCTGGAGTGTCTGCACACGTTCTGCGAGGAGTGTCTGAACACGCTGCACCTCCGCGAGGAGCGGCCATGGCGCATCAGCTGCCCCGTCTGTCGCCACCGGACCCCGGTGCCGGATTACCGGATCCAGAACCTGCCCAACAACACCAAGGTGACGGAGGATTTCCCGCTCTACATCGACTCGGACCCGCTGCCTCAGGACGCGCTGCCCCCGTACCCTCCCCCGCTGCACCCGGCCCTGGTGGCGCTGCGCCGGGAGGAGGCGTCGGGCACGTCCAGCACCAGCCAGGCGACGCCGTCCACCACCGTGTCCACGGCCACGACCCTCTCCCAGGACTCGGTGCGCTACGACAGCTGCCAGAGCTGCAAGCGAGTGGCTCTGACCACCGGCTGCGTCTGCGTGATCTTCTCCTTCCTCTCCATGCTGGTGCTGCTCTTCATGGGCCTGATCTTTGTGCACAGTCACAGCATGCCCCCCTCGCCCGCAGGACCCATCTGCCTGTCTGTGGCCAGCATCCTGGCCATGTTCTCGGTGGTGGTCACATGGCTCATCTGCTGGCTCAAGTACAGACCGGACCATGAGACGGGCCGCTCGTCCGCCACCAGTCACTCCCGGAGAAACGCCTGACAGACAGACAGACAGACAGACAGACAGGCTGCGGGTGGAGGTGCAGGCGGTTGTGGCTCTGGCTGTGTGATCCTGTATATAACACTGACTGATCCTGCTCCCTTTACTTTTCTAGGAAGGACTCCCGTCCGGAATGGCCTTTTATCAGTATAGCAAACACCCCATGGCCTTCATGTTTGGAGCAATAGGCCAAAAATGATCCTTGATAACACTGAGTTATGCACTTGAGTTTGCAGTGTGGGCCGGTGTGTGTTGACCAGGGCGGGCGTCTCGGTGAGTGGTCTGGTGTAAGATGTGGCTGGTTTTGATGACTTGACACCCTCCCCACCCCATCCTGCTAAATGATATACATATCCCTCTATGATAACTGTCCATGATGAGTCACACTGAGAGCTCAACAAAGCACTGTTGTTGTATTGTACAGATATTTGACACTTTGGAGTTTTCAGGATTTTTCCTCCCCTTTTTTCAGGCTTTAAATGTTTATGTGAAAAGCCTTTGTTATCCATAATCCAAACTGTAAATAGTCCACAGAGAGGTGGTGAGTGGTACTGGATTAACTGCTTTAACATTTACCTTACAGACAACGACGCCTCCTGCAGCCATAGGGATACAGTCACAGCACAGCTTGTGATTTTGAACTTGTGTTTAGCTACTTTTGTGCATGTTAAACTACTGACAGGTCCATGCCTTTTGGTTTTCCTTTTTTTTGTTTACAGGAAGGGACAACGTGTCTCATGACCCCTGTGCCTCGCCACCTCATTGCTGAATGAAGCAAAGCTCCCATGTGTAATCATGATAAAATCATGCACAGGCCTCCCACCACTGACGGCACCTAGTGACAGCTGGGTGTCGGCTGGGATTTTCTCCTTCCACATCATTTACACACTGATAGTGGAACCCAGGGTTTCCAACGCAGAGCACCTTACTATGTTTCTGTTTTTCTGTTTGTTTGTTTTTTTTAATTTGGCTTCGAAGCAAAGTCAGAGAGATGCATGTCCACAACAGCTGTAATCAGGATTTCAATCCACTTTCAGCTCCTTCCAAGTTCAAGCTCCATCCTCTGCTTCTCCCAGAGAGTCAGGTGCAAATGTGATGACATGTTTGCATCTTCACAGGTGAGACATGGTGACCAACCTGACACCTGAGGACTCATGTGCTGTGGCAGAGATTGGAAAGTAGTTTCTTATCAGACTGGTCATTCAGTTGTTTAGTAACACAATTAACATTGCACTTGACTAAAAGAGAACTTAATATATTTAGTTATATATATTTTTTTCTGACATTTTGGGCCAAATAACAAAAATTAATTAATTTTTCAGTGAAATTAGCTTCACCCAATGCAATGCAATAAAAAAGCCAATAGCCTATAGTGTGATGGGCCTCTTATTATAAAATTTCGTTATTTGTAATTTTTGCCACAATATACACAAGTACACAATACAGGATTCTTATATGGCGATACCTTATTCATGGTGCAGCGTAGGAACCAGACTGACTGATGTGTTGTGGTTTGTGGAGCATGTAAATTGCACTGCATTATGTTCAGGCTCAGCATTTAGGACAGAATTCGGGGATGGTTCGGACACCAAAGTGATTCCAGACAAGCACTCGCCCTTGCACACTCCTGGTATCCCTACCTCACTGCACAGGGCAAACGGACAGCTCAGTGTGATTCTTAGCCCTTCATCCCCAAAAGAGTTTCAATCCCACGCTCGCTTCAATCATCCTGCGTGACCCTTTTCCCAACTTTGAGATGATGCACTTTCCCCCCCTTATTTGACACAAGTAATGGGGTACACCTTTGACAAATGTAAGCATATTGTATTTATTTCAGAGGAGCTAGACGATGTCGTTGGTTTTTATGAGAATCTGTGGTTGTTGTTAAAGCACCAAATGTATTTGCACAGGGAACTGTTCTTTATGTGCTGTTTTACATACATAAACACATTTCAGTAATAAAGAAAACGTGAATACCCATCGCTGTTGTCATCAGTTCTGTTGTTACAGTTTTTCACTTGTTCCCAAACTCTGTTTTATATCATGCTTGGTCTTACATAATACATATAACATGGCTCAATTTGACACATTTGGTATCCTGCTGTGCTTCAAAGATGCCCCCTACTGGAAAATACAGGATGCTACATGCCACATTTTTTTTAAATAAAAAAAAAATGGAAATCCCACCCCTTACTGTCAGCTTGGTTGCATTTCTCATGTAGGTCTGGTTATGTAAACCTCTGCTGGAAAGCTTGATTAAAAGTAAATATATTTTTTTCCTATATGCTGCTAATATTACAGAGTGAGATTTGTCATATGTGTTAATGTGGTCTAACAAAGCTCCCTTTTAGTTTATATAAATTAAGCCATTCAGCAACAAGATTTTTTTACTCACAAACTGAGCTAGATAAAGACCTATGTTGACCATTCACCATCTAATACCTGGATACTATGTCGTCCTGTATGCGTTACTGTCCCACAAATGAACAGTGTCACTGGTGTGTTTCCTCGGATAATATTTGATCTCTCTGCTCACTTTTCATATCCTCAGCATCTTGTAAACAACCCTCTGCCTGCTGATTGGCCCATTCACGGCGGCAGTACAACACTAAACCTCACTGTATCAAAGCCTTGCTGTATTTTACAATTAGCCACAGTTACACTGATTACTGGAAAATAGTTAGGGTCAAATGTGTGTTAGCAAATGAGCCATGACGACACACAGAGTCAGACGATGCTAAGTCAATGAATTTAAATGACTCTCACTAAACACTATAGGGTCTGTGTGTATAACCTTTTTGTGTAACCTTTTATATACATATATATATAATAGAAATAATCCATGTTATTTCTTATGCACAGGACACTGATTAACCTGTACATTGTAGCGTTTTCAATAGCCTAACTTTTAACTTATGTTAGGAATTTAGCTTTGATAAAAAATAAAATAAGTAATAAAAACAATAAAAACACAATGATGTCACTTTGTCACACAATGTCACAATGTCACTCATTAAGTGCTAGCATAAGAAGTACAACAAATGAACTCCCTGTAAGTCACAATAATCTTTTTTTCTTTGTAATTACATACTTTCTCGGGTGTCCTCTGACGTCCAGTGGGGAAGAGGTACTGGACTTTTTACTTATGTATAGAATATCAGTGTCACGTAAAAGTATTCCAACACAAGTGTATAAAAATGTGTCCTCGTGGCAATGTTGTGGTAGTTAAAAACAGAAAAGGAGCAAAGCACCCCGTGGCTTTCCAATCCAAAAATATAGTACAGCGAAAAAAAAAAAAAAAAATCCCTAATGTATAGGCCATCATCAACCATACTAACCATTATCTGAACCCCTGTTTTCTGGCTTAATTATCACCCTAATATGACGCATTGGGAACTAATTGATTTGACAAATCCGTGTTCGTGAATGGCCTCCACGCTGAGCATGTGATGCGACTTCATTTATTTCTCATCAAGCGAGATTTCTGACTTTGAATTTCATCCCCCGGTAATGGATTGGACACGGAGATAGTGTGTCGCTGTTACAGAGAGGGCCGCGGTATGCATCATGCCTCTCTCTGGTTTCCATTTGCCCTCCCCGTGTTTCTGCCTCGCAGATCCCGTTTCACTATCACATCACTAAGATCACAGACACTCCCCAGTCGTCACGTTCGTCTGACGCCCCCCCTCCCAACTGGACAAATAAAGATAACCCACGGCTTTTGTGTCTAAGAATGTAAATCTACAGGTTTATAGTCAAACCTATGAACTTACTCATATTTACATCTCTGCCCAGTCGTTGACACATGTGTGTGATTTAGGGCCATAATGATAATCGACTATATTCATTAGTCACAGGAACCCTGTGTGTTTTTGTGTGGCTTATTACGGATGTTAAAGTGGGTCTGAAACAAAGCCACATGTCCCCTCTCTTTGGAGCCGTGTTATGGCAACGCGCGGCCTCCGTCCATCTCCGGGCATCAGGATAATGACATCCTCCTTAGCAGGTGAAAGACCCCCCGTTCACCCTGCTTATTTTAAACCCAGCGTCCGCCCATTGTCCGCGCGCGTCTCTGACTGCAAAGACAACATTTGAAGTGCGCCCCCCCCCCCCCCCCCCCTTTATTTATTTTATTATCAAAAGCCACTAGCAGAGACGAATGTTCATTGAAACCTACTTAGCCTGTGGGGTATCCTGGGTACATTAAGGTTAATGATAAGGGGGTACCCTCACTCCTCCCTCCCGCCTGTAGTGGCGCAGTTATTGCTCCGTGTGTATAGGTGCAGGCGCTGACGCATTTGGAGCTGGCCAGGTGCTGGGGGTCGCTCTGGGCTTTAGTTTTGCACAGGTTTCGGTGATTTCCATGCACGAAAGCCCGAGATAGAAAACATATTTTCAACTGCACCGAATTCTTTTCTCCTGCACGAGCCTTATGGGTCTGATGACAACGCCAGATGTTTACCAGTTTGCTTTTTGTTGTTTGGTTAATACCGGACACCTTGATCGTCACATGGCGCTGGCCCGGCTGCTGCTGCGCCATGTGTCCAAAACCAAGAATCAAATCAAATCAGCGAGAACTAAATCCGAATCAGGAGGGTTTTCAGCAATGGGGCTGGTAAATTCGATTTGACAGTGTTTGCTGAAATGTCGGACTTTGATATATTTCTTTCGACTTTGATACGAAGTTTCTTTGAGTGAGCTCCAGCATTTATCGGGTTTCAAAGGCCAGGACTGGATTCTTTGCTTCAGTGACACTGTTACCAACGACACACAACAGAGAGAACAGCAATCGCACGTTGTGACCCTATTCTCTCCAGTAAGGTGTGACAATATTGCCTATTAGACATTTGGAGATGAAAACACACCCTCGTCTTTACAATGGCACGGAGCTAGACTGTCTTTACGGTCGCCCTGGCGTCGTCTCCTGCTGTGGCGCACGTCCCCCTTCAGTCTGTGCTCGGCTGGCTGGTGCTCCGTCTGAAAACCACAATAAATTCCTTGAGGTGCGCACACTTTAGCACCAGTTGTGTCATATACGAGGCCATGGGGTGGAAACAAATTAGGGGTCGTGCACGATAGCATGCGTTTGTTGCATGGTATTACGCACAGATGGGTGACAAAAAAAAGATAAAGAAAATATCTTTTGGTTCTATCATTTATGGGTAAAGCATACGTGAACCTCTTGTGTGAAATTATGTTCACAAATCATATTGTATATATATATATATATATATATATAATCTATATTAGGCTGCACACTAAACCTTGATTATTTATAGAAATAAACATTAACCGAAACATATAAAAACATACTGCACACTGCAGCAACAGGCTATATATTGTGCAATGCATGCAAATACTGGATATAGGCTATCGATTGTTCCTCATGATTGAATTAGATGGAAAGATAACGTGGATTGGAGTTTTGATGTGACATCACACATGCATGGACACTTGTGTGTAAAGTCAAATAAAACCGACAATGAATAGTTTAATATGAACGTTAAGTTTTTTGTGAGTTCTATGGATTTTCTTTCATGACTTTGGTGCTGGTATATTGGTGCTGTATTGTACCAGGCATCATATTTTTAATATGTGTGTTTTTTCAGTCCACACAGCCTGTATAGTACACTCCCCCCTGTGGTCGATGTATTAATATTAATTAATATTCTTAATATTTAGAAAATGCAGTAAAATGTATTTTATTTGAGGACTGTGTAAAAACTCACACCAGGATCACAGTGTGCATCCTCATAAAACAATTGCATGACTCATCCACTGTTAATTTACCAATTACCACATTAACCAAATAATGGTACTGCATGCTAATAATGTACAAATCATATCGCTCTGCTTTAGCTCAGTAGTTTGTTGAGTACATTAGAGGATTCGGAGATATTATTAAACGCCGCTCTCGGACTCTGCCGCAGCTCCTGCTGTCCTGTCCGGCCGGAACTGTGTCAGCGGCTCTGATTGGACCAAAGTTTCCAGCCTCAGCCAATCCTCGCGGCCGGCCGCTTACCGGGTTTACCCGCTCGACCAATCAGAGCGCGGAGCGCTGACGGACAGAGAGAGGAGCTCGGCTACTTTTGACTGTCTCCCCTCACTTGAACCGGTGTCAACAAACAACAACAACACAACTTTCCTCCTAACTACACAGTGTCGGGAACCACACGTCCACGAGCCAAACGTCCTGGCGAATAAAACCGAGGAGACCGAGAAACCAACGCGTTTGACCGTCCACAACTCAAACTTTCCTCGTTTCGTCGTCATATTAGCGGCGTCGGGCGCTTGGAGCTGCCCGGCTGCCTGGTGCTCGGCTGTAGCCCGGCCGCGGCTAACACTAACCGGGGCTAACCAAAGCTAACCGGGGCTAACCCTCCAGGAGGCTTCTCCCGGGCGACAGGACGACGTTAACACCGTCCCCCTCCTGTGCGGTCGGTGTTGGAGCAGCAGCAGCCTCCCCGTCAGGCGGAGATAAGAGGGCGGCGGAGGTATGACTGCGTTAGCGGGGTCAATACCCAGGATGATGCGACCCACGCTGGCTCAGAACTACCCCCGCAGCGGCTTCCCACTGGAAGGTAAAGCATCACAGCGGCACCCGGAGCGACTGGATGCTGACCGAGGACACCGGCGTCTCCGCTGCTCTTTCACAGCCACACACCTTCCGTTTAGTCTCGGAACAAACTTCTATTAGTTATAGTAAAAGTTGTAACTGGTGACTGACCTAACATATTTAGCAATTTACTCACTTACATTTATGTTATTCATTTTTTTTCGCTATTATAATTTTTATAGTTTAACAAACGTTTCTGAAAGCTGCTCTTAACCGACGGAGCTATTTACACTATATTTTCTAATTTCACAAATACTTTAAATATCCAGTGGGATGTTTTTTTTAAATAACTTTTTGCATCACATGTTGAATAAAAATCAGATATGAATTCAGTGTGATTGTGTGTATGTGTTAAACGCGTGGCCTGTGGCAGCATGTGTCGGATCCCACCCGTGACTCGCCCCTCTCATATTCTGATTCCATGTAGTGTCCACGCCGCTGGGTCAAGGCCGAGTCAACCAGCTCGGAGGAGTTTTCATCAATGGCAGGCCTCTGCCCAACCACATCCGACACAAGATCGTGGAGATGGCCCACCACGGCATCAGGCCCTGCGTCATTTCCCGGCAGCTCCGGGTCTCCCACGGCTGCGTGTCCAAGATCCTGTGCCGGTACCAGGAGACGGGCTCCATCAGACCCGGGGCCATAGGAGGCAGCAAACCCAAGGTAAGGACCAAGAGAGTAGCGCAGAAGAGCTGGTACTGTCGCTCACATTAACCATAAAATCTTTTAAATTATTTTATTATATTAATATATTATCAATCGTTTAAAGTCATCCACGCAGAATACTAACCTGTTGCTCTCTCTGACAAAGTTACACCGTACTGTGTTTGCATTGTGCCCCGTGGGCCACGGTGAAGTGAATAAACAGTGCAACTCTTCTGGCCTTTGAAGCAGGGGACGACGCCGGACGTGGAGAAGAGAATTGAGGAATACAAGCGAGACAACCCGGGTATGTTTAGCTGGGAGATTCGGGATAAGTTACTGAAGGATGGGATATGTGACCGGAACAACGTGCCGTCAGGTAACAAAGGGCAGAAAAGACTGAACCATTATTATTATTATTATTATTATTATTATTATTATTATTATTATTAGTACTATTAGTAGTAGTACTAGTAGACATGGGCTTCATCCCTTAAATAAATATAGTTACTTAAGTATAGTTACTTTAAAACAAGTGAGAAAACTTGATTACCTCTTTTCTATTCTTTTTTAATTTGCCATTTTTAACAGCAGATTAAATATAGTTGCAGCTGTGGATATCACTGCCATGCAGTATACATATACGTTTGTTTTTTTTTTTTTTTAAACCTCTTGCAGTCAGCTCCATCAGCCGCATTATGCGGAGTAAGTTCGGGGTGAAGGGGGATGAGGAGGAGGATGAGGATGAAATCGAGAAGAAGGAGATGGAGGACAACGACCGCAGAGCCAAACACAGCATCGAGGGCATCCTGGGCGACAGATGTGAGTGAACTCTTCTGGTTGTTGTTGTTGTTGCTGTAGTAGGAGAAGAAGAAGAAGGAGGAAAGAAGGGCTGGCTGTTGACTTTTACTGCACTTATCTTCTTTTCATGTGCGTGACCCTAAGTGTGGACACACATTAGAGCCCGGGGGAACCCTGTCTGATCATATGTCTCCTCAGCGACTCCACATGATTGTTATTTAGTGTTCCACTGCGGAGCTGCCTCTGTGAGCTGTGCTGCGGGACGCAGTGTTGTAGTGAAAACTTCACAGCCAGTCTGCCTATGTGTAATGTGCAGCTGCTCGGGCTGCCAGTCAATTCAATTAGAGATGAACACAAGCTCATATTCAGCCTTCACACCTCCAACCTGTTGACTGATCCACAGCACAGTTACAAGGCGGAAAGTTTTTATTTGGCCATGCAGCCAGTGACTGTGGAGTGTTAGCGTGCTGTAAACTTGTTGGATGGGGTGGTGTGTGTGTGTGTGTGTGCGTGCGTGTCGTCCTTTGTTGGGAATTCTTTATCGACCATATCTCTTAGGCTAATGCTTTTCCCATGAGGCCATACCGTAAATCAAACAGCAGGTGATGGCTCTGTGCGGGAAAGGATGTGCGTGTGTGTGTGTGTGTGCGCGCGCGCGCGTCTTTAGCAGTGTTGTGAAATCAGTTTGGACGGATAGCTGTGTCAGCATATGGCTGCACGAATATTAAAGCTATTTCCTTCTCGTGAATACGCAAATTACAGTATAAAATACAAGTATATTGCAATAATAAATTATAGAAACTCAGTTCGCATTACTCATTAGTTATTTGTTGTTTATAGTTTAAAACATTATTTTATGCAAGAATTCGATTTTTTTCCAGGGATTCCAGTGGCTGTGTGTATTATAACAAATGACTACTTGTGCAAGCTTGGTTATTCAGTCTCACATTTATTCTGTTTATAAAAGTTATTTAAATGACATCGATAAAATTACACTTTAGCTTTTTTTAGGGGCTTTAAATAGCATTGACCAGGCAGATCGACAGAAACCAGCTATTCTGAAATAACTCGTACTTCACCTCACCGACCATTCATTGTATTCTCATAAAAAAAGTTTCTTGCCAAGATAAAGGTTTATATTTGACAGCGTTGGTCCAAGCCAAACTTTTTAATGTGTCAGAGGCTGCAGAATAAGAACACATATATATATATCTATATCTATATAGATATATATAATTTTTTTTTAGTGTCGCGCACAGTATTAATAGACTGTTTTCTCTGCAGCTACACGAGACCCAGTTAACACCTTTTAAATAATTTCGTTATAAGTTATTTATTTATTTATTCTTTTTTACATGTGTCATTTGAGTGTTAACCCGTCACGTTGTACTTTTCAAATTATTACAACAAACATCTCCTCTTTAATGACACGAGTCTGTGCTGTCAATGTACAGGTCACCACCTTTCGTCTGTTAAACTAATTTTAAAAGTTTTCTTTTTTTGACCCGGGAAAAGTTCATGATACCTTCAGTCTGTAGCCAGTAGTCTCGGTGTGTGGCAGCTAAATAAATCGCTGGGAAAAACACTGAAGCTGGTGGAAGATGTCAGAAGTTAAAGCGAAGTTGGATAAAAAAATCGTTTTTTTTTTATAAAACCCCTTTTAGAGTTGCACTACATGTCAAACATTGACAAGGGAGCCTCGGCGGACACGAGCTGATACAGTGAAACACATGTTCAACAGTTCCTGTCCATTTTTTAAAAAACACCTCAGGCAGTGATGTCAGCATTTGGCCCAACAGTGCAGTCCTCCACCGTCTCTGCGTCGGTAAGACGCAGGAGGAGAGACAAAGGACCACTCCGAGGAGACAAAATGTCCCCCAGATGAGTTGATCAAACATTTGTTCAACGGTTTCCATCTCCCCACAAAGACACGCCTCGCGCGCACAACGGGACGCTCGGGGATGAACTTGGGAGACAAAGGCGCGAGAGTCTATTTGGGGCTCACGCTTGGGCTGCGCGCGGACAAAAGGCCAGCTTGGAAACAGCTTTGGTCGCCGCTAAAGAAGAAGGCAACCTGTTTATAATTCAGGCCGAGAAAGAGAATGGGAGAGGAGAGCTTCCCCACAGAAAAGCCCGACAAAACACATTATGAGGGCCGCAATGAAGGATGAATTATTCAGGTTTAGAGGGCCCGTCCTCCGAGAGAAAATGTCCGTTTGCACCTACAAAATGTTCCCTTTGGGCTCGCCTCAAGAACGCGACTGCCACTCCGAATGACAATGGAGGCCTCACAGACCCATTCACGTAGCTGCCGCTCTGAGATGCGCGCTCGCCCCCAACCAAAACCTGCGCACACGCGCGCCGAAACGCGCAATGAACGCTCGCCCTCGATTCAGGATGGACCACGTTCACAAGTCATTGCGTAGTAACAGTAGCAGAAGTGCTGAGTGCAGTATTTACCAGTATTTACATGTTTGTTACGAAGCGTGAGAATAAAAAAAACGCAGTACTGATATGTACGTGATATGAAAATAAACCTTTTCAAAAGCATTTTTAAAAACATCTTTCAATGTTTGTCTTTTTTACTGACGTCAGCAAACTGATTGTGCATGTCCAGTTTAAATTGGAACCAGCAACACTGTCCATTACCGTGGCTTCAGATGAAGTGTGATGGTTGTGACTGTCATAATGTGCAGCTGTAATCGGTCAGCCTATAAGAGAGTGGCCCCTCTCCGCCTCGGAGGAGGACGAATAACGCCATGTCATCTCCAGCTTCTCTACTCTCTGCGGCTCTTTGATGAGAGCCGGCCTCGCCCCCTCGGACATTCAGAATGTCCTCTAAATGATGTCGATATTGTGCTATGTCACTTTTAGCTAATGACGGAGGGAGTGTATTAAAGAGTATTTTCGGTGAATGGGGACCAATGTTCTCCCCGGAGAGCCCCGGTCTGGCCCGGAGCGCAGCTTCACAATAGGGGCCCCGGCCACCCGTCCTGCGCTGCGCACTACTCCGAACACTTTGCCCCCCTCCTGCTCCTCCTCCAACTCTTGCTCCCCAAATCTCTTCAAGCAGATTAAATCGACTCTTTTATTTCATCTCACTTTCATCTGGAGAGCAACACCGCCCCTCTCCCTCTGTTTCCTATTCTCTCCCTCTGTTTCTCTCAGCCTGCGGCGCACAGCTCGTTTAATATCTGCGCCGCATCCTCCTGCGCGCACAAAGGAAAGTCAGTCCACTTCCACCACGTTTCCAATTAACTTCTTTAACTTAACTAACGTTGTCCGGGGTTGATTAACAGTATATTTTGTAACAATTTTAATGTGGCATGTCTGTACAAATCGCATTATGTCTGATCACTAACTAATTTAAGCGTTTCCATCTTCATCTTTAGATCCAGCCATGGGCCACTTATTGTAAATCTTCATAGAAAACATCTGAAGTTGACGCACGACCGCTCAGCAAAACATTAATTAACGGCAAACTATCAGAATAACAACAACAATTTTAAAACTTTTTTTAGAAGTGTAGTACAATATGCAAACCAAACGTTTAGCCCGTTATACGGACCTGTCGCTTACATTTCTGAGTTGTGGCATCTTGTTTGAAGTGTAGTTGTTTTTTGAACTTGTAGTTTTAGGGTTGTAATAATCATTATATTGCAGTTACATGAGCAACGGTGAGCGTATATTGGAATTTTAAAAAGTCATGGCCTCTTGTTAAATTGTCTTTATTAAATGACTTAGTGTAATCCTTCACATATTAATGTGACTGAAGTATATACACTTTTATATAAATTAAACCATTTTTTTTACAAATCCCTGTAAAATAAGTAAATAGAAGCAAGAACAGAAAGAAACTGCTTCATTTTCTATCAAATATGTGTAAATTTGGCAGTAAAGGTGTCCCTCCAGGCATGTTGCTGGGCTGTACCAAACTCCCAGCGTCATAGTAATTAACCCTGGAGACAAAGTTAATGATTAAAACAGTCATGGTGTCCCCACCCCCCCACCCCCCCAACACCCTCTGCTCCCCCTCCTGCTCCACATTTTCACAGTGTATCTTTTAGAGTCCATACTTCGTTAGGTGAAATTAACCAGATAATACAGAGGAGCCTTGTTGAGTGAGGGCCTATACATTTCCATTTGGGCCACAACACACACACACACGCACACACACACACACACACACACACACATTCCACTCTGCAATGCAAACAGTCAAAGGGATAACTTTATTTGGTGAAAGGGGATCCTGGAAAGAGCTAATTGAATAAGCCCAGGATCTTTGAAAAACCCCTACCATGGTGAGCGCAGTCATCATGTCATAATTAGGTTTATTGAGGTGCATTCCTTCAATCTGCCTCCATTCTCCCGGGCTCATTGTATCCACAGACCCGGCCAATGGCTGGGGGACAAAAGGGAACCGTGAGCACACAATACATGAAAGAGCCATAAAGATTTAGTTGGCTTTGTCACAGAAACGGAGCAGGACTTTGTTTGTGTAAATAATGCGAGTGAATGAAGAACTTTGGTTTCTCTGCCACTTGGGGTGAAGGATGGCGTGCTGCAAATGTTACATGTGGGCACACACTGGATCAGTGCCAGGGTGGTGGAGAGGAGAAAGGAGTGGATGGGAAAATGGATGAGGGAGGAGAGAGAGGACAGAGGGGACGAGGGCTGATGGAAGGAAGTGAGGGAGCAGAAGTGAAGGCAGAGAGGTGGAGTGTGTGTGGCGCGAGATGATGATGGTGCCAGTTACAGAGGCATGTTAGCTGAGGCTGACGTTTTCACAGACACTGTTTTACTTGAAATGTTTGCGGTTGTTATCTGAATATCAACGAGACAACAGACTGCACTGACCAATTTTTCTTTTCCAAGATAAAAATACTCGCAGTGACATTTTATGTGTTTTCCACTTGGTCGTCATTGCTTGTGTTTGCAAATTAACTGCAAAGTAGAAAATTATTAAAGATGTTCTTCACCACACAGAATGAACTATTTTTCATTGAGCAAAGCATAGTTGTTTAACAGAGAAATATTGGTGATTTCCTCTTGCCTCTCCATTGTGAGGAGTTCTGTGTGTTAATCTGTCATCATCTGCGGGTTCCAGAGTGCTGGTTTTGAATGCTTTATTACTTTTTAATTTTCCACGTTATAGACCAAACAATGAATTGAATAATCAAGAAAAAACCAGCAGATGGACTGATTATGAAAATTATGGTTAGTTGCAACCCCAGTCTCATCAAATCTGACAAAGACAGAACCAATAAGCTCTCGATGGACCCTATAATAGCTATTGGCTATTACTGGCCTAAGCCAAGTGTCTGGTGAAGAGGGCTCTGTCTTTCTGTTGAAAAAGAATGAATGTATCACTCAGTGAGTCCCTGGGCACAAGGGCAAAGGGGGGCACGAGGGCCAAGTGGCGAGCACCAAATCACTCTCCTCTACCCTGGGGCTCTGTATGTCTCTCCCTGTCCCTCTCTCCTCCCTCTCTCGTGAGTTTTTTTCTAATAAGCCCATGCATGATGACTATTCAAGCATGAAAACATAGTTATCTGCAAATGAATGGCTGCTCTATGCTTCATTAAAGCCTCTTTTTCCTTTCACACTCTTATTGTGACCCTCTGATATCAATTCAAAGGGCAATTAATGAATGCACACCAACTTTGAAGTCAGGGTGATTTCTGAGGGGCGGGGGCTTGTGTGTGCGTGTGTGCATGTGTGTATGGTGGAGGGGGCAGGGGGTATTTGGGATATTCCCCCTTCAAGACCCGCACTAGCGCCCCAGCCTTCACCCGTGATGGACTAGCCACATTGAGCTGAGATCGAGCGAGCCCCAAAGACGGTTTGAAGGGAGTGAAAGAGTGAAAAGGCCCAGCGAAGGTCAAGTAGAATGGCTCGCCTTAGAATAAGGCCTCTCTTTATCTGCTGCAAGTATGCACAACAGCTGGGGGGAAAGGGGGAGAGAGGTTGTTTTTTAATCTGCATGAGTGTGTTTGTGTGCGTTACTGAGAACGTAAGGAAGAATGTGAGTGCGTGTCCTATTCCGCTCCTATAGCTGTGTGTTTGAGATTATGATTGTTTTTAATGTCTTTTAATGTCATTATGTGCATATTGGGGTGAGGGTCAAGTGTCAAAGTTTGCAGAGGCCAGCCAGAAGCCAGTAAATGCAACATCTCTGCTCCTGATGGGGGACAGGCAGCTGTCAATCACCTAACTGTTGAAGCCTGACTTTCTTTTAAAGCTTTGTTAACTAATTAGACCAGAGGCCTTTGTCGCACTGGGAAAAGGCTTAAAATGTGTGTTAATGCTACAGCCAGGCCATGTGGGAATATGTTTTGTAATCACTCTATTAGACTGATGGTGCAGAAGCTGAATTAAAGTAAAACTGTACAATGTGGCTGACGATGAAAATTAAATTTTGCTTTGGTTCTTTTTAATTAGTGAACTAGAATTTAGCAACAGGTATTTCCTTCTACTGCTCGAGAGATCCACTGCCCAGCCAGGAGTTTCTTTCTATACCATTTATGCCCCACCAGTACAACGTGAATGCTGCGGTATTCCTAACATTACTACTATTGTACACGTATCACTCGTCTTTGTACATGCATCTTTGTGTAAATTGTGCGCTGCACTGCACTCTTTCAGTTTCCATGCTATTCAGTTGCTCTGTGCACGACTGCATCGTTATGGGGAAAGTTAGTATAATATACTGTATGCTTGTTGACAGCCTTACATGTTCTTAAATAAACCACAGCATTTAATGTTGTAGATTAGTAGCTGCTGAGGTGTGTAGAGACAGCCAGACCGTGAGATGAAAAATATGAAGCTGTCAAACTGTCTTTTTGTCAACAACAAAAGCTGAGATTGACATTAAATGTGTTCACAGCTCACCTTAGTGGATCTTTCCCACTGACTAGAGTTGGTTGTCATTTTAAAAGACAGAGAAGAAGTGCAGGGTCACAGGGCCACGGTGGGTCATTCTCCCCCGGTGCTACACAGGAAACAGGGTTAGAAACACATTTTGCTACAAATGACAGGTAATCGTCTCCTGCTTCCCACCAACACCGCTGACATTTACCCCTTTTGTCATTTTTCTGCTCCATAACACAGCGGTGATTAATGACAGTTTGCTCTCATGTGGCAACACGCTTTTTTTGTGCCTTTACACTCACATTGTAACCCACACGCACACACACAGATTGGGCACACTTTAATTTACAGGGCAGCTGTGATGTTTGAAACTCCTCCTTAGCAAGTCAAGTGAATTTGCCCCCCCCCCCAACACACACACACCATCTTTTTCTAAACCCACCAGAAAGAGTCGCAGATGGGTCCATAAGCTGTCAGTAAAGCCATTATTCGGCCCAGCATCTGCCTGTCGTGACTTCTATATACTGTTTAATGCAGTCGGCCAGTCACTTAGTCCCCTGGCTCCTGAATAGGAGCAGCATGGTTGGCCCGCCCAAATAAATGCTGCGTTTGTCTCCTCTGCCTTTTGTTTTGTGTTTTTTGAGAGGGGTAGGTGGAGAGAGATGGGGGGAGGATGGGGGGGTAATGTGTCAGAGGCTCAATTTACCCTCACTATTAACCAAAGCCTCTGAAGAGTTACTGGGATGTCCGAAGAGGGGTGTAAATAGTCCACATATGGTCACTTAATTCCCTCAAGTCCCAAAATCCAAGTTTGACATATCCCCTTTCTCTCACTTTCTGTCACTGTCACGCACACATACGTACATGCTCAATATGTACTGTCTCAGCGGACATATTAAAGCCTTTGTGTCCCAACCCAACTGCCCCCCTTCTTAAAAAAATCTGCAACGCCAAAGTCTGTTTCAGCCGAATCCCACTCCTCCTCTTTTTCCTCCTCCCCGGGATGGCGCTGCACGGTGGGAGCCATTTTGAGCTTTCTTGGCTCTGCAGAGGTTGTTTTGGCTTGGAGTCCCATGCGCTGTGTGCCTCTCAGGGCTTCAGTTTGGTTAAATTAAACAGTTTTCTTTTCTCCTCTAACCCCATCCATCTACCCCCTCCAACTGCTCGTCTCTTATTTTGCGGCTTAATGCTCCCCGGCTCCCGGGCGATCTTGCAGAGGCTGCTTTTCCTCCTGCTCAGATCATTTTTGCCTTTTAAGGCTCATGTTTTCTTATATTTTGATGAACTGACAAGAGCCGGGAGCACGTCCACAACCCCCCGCTCCTTTAGGATGAGGTGGAGCAAAAGTATACAGAAAGAAGGCAAGTGTTTATGGGGGCTATAAATACAGCATTTTAAGATATGGCATGTGTATGCAGGCAGGGAGCGATATGAGAGTTAAAGTGGATAATTTGATTGGCCAAGGCTATTTGGCGGTGCCAAATTGATGTGATCAGATCTTTGGGATAGGGAGGCGATGACGGCAAACAGGGCACTCTGAAACCACAGGTTTACAAGGTTGGAAACGATCTGGGAGTCAGGGGAAAGGTTTCACCCCATCTAACCATCCACTCCTAATTCTCCTCCTCTGTCACTTTGAGAGGTCTTATTCCCTTAATCCTGACCGTTTTGCCTTTATATTTCATAATCATGAATTCATATTGGGACTTATTGTGTCTGTGTTTGTGCTTGACCACATCAGGGGCATTAAAATGACATTAAAAGTGTGTGTGTGTGTGTGTGTGTGAGAGCTGTTGAACAAAGCTGTGGGGAGTATTGAGCTCCAGGAGCGACAGGCTGGTCACAGTCTCTTCTGGGACAACTCCCCAGCATACTGCATGTGTTACCATGTGAATCTTCATCACCTGCCACTTCATTTGCAAGGCATTATATGTTAGGATCTCTGGTCACTGGTGTTCAGTCAGAGGTGTGATGCATGCATCAATGGAATAAACTTCAGTCACTGAATTTTTGCTTTTTTTTTAAAGAAAAGTGGTGAGTTAACAGAAAAACCTTTCCTAATTTTAGGTGCTTGTTGTCACAGCAATGCAAGCAAAGCACTTCAAACATGAAGGATGTCAGAACAAGTTGTATCATCGCCTAAAGGAGATGGATGCATGAGATTCCATGTTGCTGCCTCTGCACAGAGTTTTAACAGATCTCTCTTTGAACAGAACACTGATCCTTGCAGGCTGCGGTACATTTTTAATATTAAAAGTTTCAACGAAGGATGTTTGTTTTATAAATATCTGAATAAAAAGAATTTAATCTTTTAAGCATTTACAGAAGATGGATTTTGTGTATCTTCCCAGAGGATGCACAAACATATGTGATGTAGAGGCTTCACAAAGATTCAAAAATTATACAGAGACAGTGTACGCTAAAGCACTGTTTAAAAAAGTTGGGGGGGGGGGGGGGTAAAGGCTGTTGAGCAAAGAAGAAGCTGGGAAAACAGGTGACGCACCCACTTCCTCCCTACTCAACTAGTGTTCATGCATTAGTGCGATGCAAACTGATGCACTATGCCTCTACCAACAGCAACAATGAAATGAAAACCAACACAGATGCCCAGACAGACTAGCCCCATGGGTACATTTACATCCACAACAACAGCCCTGTTGCCCCTCTCCACTGCCCTTCCCACCCCCTCAGGTGCTCTTACAGTTCCCTCTGGAGGAAGGGGTTAGTTTTTGTTGGGAGGAAGGGGTAGATTGCCCCCCGGCTGTGCCCCATCCCCCCCGCTCCCCACCCCAAAGCCCTCTGCGGAGCCCCTTTATGCCCCCCTTCCCTCAGCTCCCCCATGGGGCAGGTGACAGCCTTCCACTGTGAAGGGCCGAGGGAGCCATGACGGATTCCACAGATGGAGCGTGGAAATCGCCGGCATAGACCTCAGCTCTGTTTAGCAACAAAGAGCCGAGAGTCAGAGGGAGAAATATGGCTGGAAAAGAGAGAGATGTGGAGACAAAGAGAGGGTGAGGAGGGAGAAGGAGGAGAAGGTGGTGCTTGTTTAAGGAGGGTGGTGATGCCGAAGTGCAAAACGTGTGTTTGTCGGGCCGAGTTACGAGTTTGCTAGGTTACCCTGTGAATCTTCATCACCTGCCACTTCATTTGCAAGGCATTATATGTTAGGATCTAGTCACTGGTGTTCAGTCACAGGTGTGACGCATGCATCAGTGGAATAAACGGAACACTAATCCTTGCAGGCTGCGGTACATTTTTAATATTAAAAGTTTCAACGAAGGATGTTTGTTTTATAAATATCTGAATAAAAAGAATTTAATCTTTTAAGCATTTACAGAAGATGGATGTTGTGTATCTTCCCAGAGGATGCACAAACATATGTGATGTAGAGGCTTCACAAAGATTCAAAAATTATACAGAGACAGTGTATGCTAAAGCACTGTTAAAAAAAAGTTGGGGGGGGGGGGATAAAGGCTGTTGAGCAAAGAAGAAGCTGGGAAAACAGGTGACGCACCCACTTCCTCCCTACTCAACTAGTGTTCATGCATTAGTGCGATGCAAACTGATGCACTATGCCTCTACCAACAGCAACAATGAAATGAAAACCAACACAGATGCCCAGACAGACTAGCCCCATGGGTACATTTACATCCACAACAACAGCCCTGTTGCCCCTCTCCACTGCCCTTCCCACCCCCTCAGGTGCTCTTACAGTTCCCTCTGGAGGAAGGGGTTAGTTTTTGTTGGGAGGAAGGGGTAGATTGCCCCCCGGCTGTGCCCCATCCCCCCCGCTCCCCACCCCAAAGCCCTCTGCGGAGCCCCTTTATGCCCCCCTTCCCTCAGCTCCCCCATGGGGCAGGTGACAGCCTTCCACTGTGAAGGGCCGAGGGAGCCATGACGGATTCCACAGATGGAGCGTGGAAATCGCCGGCATAGACCTCAGCTCTGTTTAGCAACAAAGAGCCGAGAGTCAGAGGGAGAAATATGGCTGGAAAAGAGAGAGATGTGGAGACAAAGAGAGGGTGAGGAGGGAGAAGGAGGAGAAGGTGGTGCTTGTTTAAGGAGGGTGGTGATGCCGAAGTGCAAAACGTGTGTTTGTCGGGCCGAGTTACGAGTTTGCTAGTGTTTGAACGTTATCATATGACGTTCAGTGCATTTACTCTTTTGGAAAAATCATATAACTGCACTAACCTAGCTTCCTCGTGGACACTGTTATCACTTCATTCAATCACCTTATCTCGTTGTATCTTAACACCAAGTCATGTAGCTGTCCACCAAACTGAAGTGAAACAAATGAGCCAACTTGATTAGTCCATAAAGGATCTGGTCCAGGATTTTATCACGACCAGACTCCTGAGCCTTCAGAGGTGCCACTTAGTCGCTTCTTTTGAAAAGTTCTCAAAACCCTGGTAGCAGTCATAACTGATAGGTAATTCCAAAGTGATTAAGGATTTTCCCGGCGGCTTCAGCTTTCCCAGGGCCCAAATCCCTGTGAAATGCTGAGGAACGTGCATGCTGCTAAAGTCGCACTGGGAGCTAAAACATTCCTAGCAGCCCTCCTCCATGCAGGAACTGGAGGGGGAGGCTACAAAGGCCTCATCTCTTGTTTTCCAGCCATCCTGTCCAAAACACCAAATCCCAACAGTCTCCACACCCAGAATTCCTTCCCTACCATCTGACATAGCAGTCATATAAAATGTTGTGTGATTGATATTTGGTATTTTAGTAAAGACTGATGTGGCCTACAAAGCCTAAGAGGTTGTGTCACTGCATGTTTTTAGATAAATGCTGAAGAAATTATTTATGCAAAGTTGCAAAAAGCAGGTGATGAAACAGAAATCGGAAAACACAGTGGCTCTTTTGAATTGTCATTATTATTATTTGGTGTAGCGCTATGTCCTAAATGTTTGAACTCGCACACAGGTTGATAAAAAGCTGGCAGTCTATGAGTGCAAAAGGGCAAGATATTCAAGAAAGGCTTAAGGGAATGTCTCTATTTACCTTACTGCCCCTTTGAAAATATTTTACTTTTTGCCTCCCTCATGCTTGAATGTTTCTTTACCAATTTGCTCCTAATGCATGTTAAGTTGACTCCCACTGCTATTGGTTGCGAGGAGAAAATCGCTGAAGGGGGAGAGAGGATAAGTTTCACATGAGGGGCCCTGAGCTATTTGGACTTTCTTGTATTTTATTGTTGCTTCTGAGGGGGAACTAATACAGTGTTGCACACAAAACTTCCCCGATGCTGAGGGGGAATTAATTAAGTGTAACACAAAAAGTGAGCGCTTTGGCCTTGGTGAACTTAGGAGGGAGGCAGCAGAGTGTTTGAATTACTGAGTTAAAAACCAAACTGCTGGTTTATAGAACACAGAACACAATGGCATTAATACTGATCTGAGACATAGATGAAAAGTTGAAATACAAAAGCTGTCAGCACACATGAGATCAGTGAGGCTCAGTCAGGCTGAAGATCACACTTCAGCATCTGTCAAAAGGAGAAATTGTCTCTTTCTGAAATGAAAGGTATTGACTGAGTACTGATGAAGTACCTGATAAATATTCATAAAGAAAAAAATCCTAAATATATTGTAGTTTCCTTTTTACATTTACTACAAATGTATTTAATTTTTTATTAATTGACAGAACGGTTTGCTAAAAATGAATCAGCAATGAAACAATTAATTGAAGCCCTCGTTTAAATATAGTTACCCTGACAGATATTTGGTTGTGTGTCACACACGGTTGCGTAGGTGTTCATAGTGATATCTGTATGAAAGGTTGTGACTCAGCACAAAATCTCTTTACAAATCTTAATTGTGTGCATGTCCACTGCTCCCAGGGTGAACAGGAATCCAGGTGGACATGACAGTTTACATGGTTCATACACGTAGGTTGTTTTTAGATAAAGTAGACCAACATCCACCTGACTGAACCATCTCTTTTTTCACACACACCCGCACGCACACACACCCGCACACATACACACACACAAACAAAAGTCTTACTTGCATCTTTGCACACACAATAAAAGAATGGCCCCTGGTTCCAAATTAGCCTTTTGTGTGGCTTTTAGTCCACCATTCCCCCTGTGGTGCCCTGGGAATTATGTCCAGTGGGATTATTCCTTAGGCTCAGAGTATTAGTTCTGAATGGAGGTCTGTTTTGCCACAAGACCACGAGGAAGACCAAAGCCTGATGGTGCCAATATGTGTTTGTATGTAAGGAAAATAAGCAAGCTGCCTTTTCAGAAGAGGGGTCTGCTAAAACAGAACACTTCTGCTGACTAGTCATTGTGATGTCAGAGCCACCACCTTGTCTCCCTGTTAAATCCAAATTAAATCAGTCTGTTTACTCTTCAGCTGGATTTCACAGTTTAGTTGGTCAACCTTTTTAAGTGTATCCATCTTTATCTTTCACTTTTATCAGCAAGTCACTCGGATGAGGGTTCGGATGTGGAGTCGGAACCCGATCTGCCACTAAAGAGGAAGCAGCGGCGCAGTCGGACCACCTTTACAGCGGAGCAGCTGGAGGAGCTGGAGAGGGCCTTTGAGAGAACACACTACCCTGACATCTACACCAGGGAGGAGCTCGCTCAGAGGGCCAAACTCACAGAGGCAAGGGTGCAGGTACGAGAAGCCTTTTAGACTCCCAACTCTATACAGTACAATGTCAGAGGTTCAGGAAGTCATGCTAAAGCCTGCTGAACACAGAATAATATACAGGCATAATATGCAGGGATTTATAAACTTAGAGGTTATGATTACTACTTCAACAAGAGAATCATGAAAATTTCAAACAGAAATATTTGTAGAAAACACCCACTTGCTGACCTGCCCTTACCACACACACACACACACACACACACACACACACACACACACACACACACAGACTTTTTTGAAAAAGTTCATTCTAAATTGTATAAAGTGCTTCAAAACATTTTTTCAGTTATTTTCCATAACGTCATTGTTTGACTAAGTAAAAAAAAACATATTAAAAAAGTCACAATATTAAAAAAGTGTTGTTGATGATTTGTGCAAATGAGCATAAGCATACCTGAGCATACCTGACCTGAGCATACCTGACCTTTTCTAACATAACTGTCTTAAACAGTCATTTTCAACTCTACACACAGATAAAACAAGGGGTATGTATATGTATTCATGTATTTATTTATGTATACATGATTTAGGTCTCTATATGTTTGTGTCTACAGCTCATAGAAAAGTGAGGATAGGGAACCTGTAGTCAAAAATCACATTAATCCAACATCATCATTGTCATGTTTTCTAGGTCTGGTTCAGCAACAGGCGAGCGAGATGGAGGAAGCAAGCGGGAGCCAATCAACTGATGGCATTTAATCACCTGATCCCAGGGGGTTTTCCACCTTCAGCCATGTCCAGCATCCCTCCCTACCAGCTCTCTGAAAGTACCTACCCCCCCTCATCTATAGCACAAGGTAAGCCAGGGGCTTCATTTATTAATATTGTTGTTGTGACAGTTCACATGCAGAAAAGATCATACAAATCACATTTCATGCCAGGAGCACTGGGTGTTGTTGTAAATACACATGATGAACTATATTTTTATGGAGAGAAAATGAAAGAGAGCTTTGTTTGCAGATTGTTGTTGATACTTTTATTCATTTTATCCGGCTGCCTTTCAAAAAGTTTCTAAAATTGATTTGTGGAAGGAATAATTAACCGCAGACAGACATAAAATAATTCATTCAAAGTTCAAGTTCGAATTGCTTAAATTATTGTTCCTAAGTTTTAAATGACAACAAAAATTTGCATACAAATGTTAGTGAGAGAATCTCTGCTTTTCCACTTGTAAATAACAAGCATTTGTGTTTGTGTATGTTGCAAAGAAAATTTAAAGGTGTGTTTAAATGCAACTTTTAATTTTTAACTTTTTAAAAAATCAGTAGTAACAGGGAAGATTTATGTTCTTTTTAAATTTCTATCTTCAATCATTTTTTGTTTAAGGGGTTAATGATGGAAGAGTTTTTTGACCATATGTAGAACACCACACATAAGGCATTATAAAAAAGATAGAAAAAAATAACATTTGAATATGAACCATTTATACATTTTCAAAAGACATATTTTCAAATGTAAATGTATATTGGCACTCCCAATGCAAAACACTCAGCTATTAAAATGTTTTTCAACTTTTAATAGAAGATCCTTAAAAGAGCTCTAACTTCATTCATGATACTTTTGCCAGTGTCTGAGCCCCCTAGCACGGTGCATCGACCCCAGCCTCTGCCTCCCTCGTCGGGGCACCAGGCCTCTGGAGGACAAGGTGATGCAGGCTCGGCTTACTGCCTTGCCTCCGGACGCCACTCCTTCTCAGGCTACTCGGACAGCTTTGTGAGCCCCGGAGGACCGGCCAATCCTATGAACCCCGCCATCGGTAACGGGCTCTCCCCACAGGTGAGACAACAGCCTCAAATACAGTATGTGTGTAACTAATAGAGATACAGCTGGCACAGTACAACTTCAATCCAGTTTATATTATGGGTTTCAAGATAAAAAATATTTTTCTTCTCAAGGTCCAATTGGGGAATCTGTGAATTTCAGTCAATTATTATATTCTTTCATTCTTTAAATAGTCAAACCTGAATCAAATATTTAAATTCATATCAAAACTGAATAACACACACACAAACACACACTTTTTTAATGGACAAATTAGTCAAGCCAACTCATATATCATGAGATTAGGATAGTCACAATAAATAAATAAAGAGCTTTGTAAATTTCTTTAGCGTTTCACATAATATTTCATCGAGGTGTAGAGTACATAAATGCATTTACACAACGCAAACCGCAAATCTATAGTCCTCACACTCCTTGACGGAGTGGAGGACGGGTCAGTCACTGTTGTAGAGGGAACAGTGAGATGACTCCAGAAGGACGGAGGACAATTGACTGTGTGACAAATGAGAAGTGAAAAGACAATTACAGCCAATTATCCAGGCATGAAGTCCCAAGGTCTCTGCACCTCGACAGAGGGGACTGCAGAGGAGACAGATGCGTTAGAGATCCTAACAGGCAGAAAATGAGATTTCAGCCTGGCGCGATCTGACTCCTCAGAGAGCGGACTGCAGCAGTGTGAAGGCAGAGACACACTTCCACGGATACACACATGCTCACAGGTTCACATAATTACAGACACAAACATGCAGTGTTGATAATTGATCAACTCCATGACACTTTGAGGATCAGTTAAGGATTTTGCAACATCTTTTATTCAAATATTACATGACATGGTTGAGCAGCATGCATAAGTCTGTTTTTTGACCTTCTGTTTAGCTCATAAGATTGATTACTGCATTTTTAAAAATTATTTAAAATACAAGAGAATATTAAGAGCTATTATGAACTAAAGCAATTTTTATGCATCCTATTTTTAAAATTTGGACTATTACATGATAGAGATATTTGGGCAGAAAAATGGGGATTGCTGGAGAATCTCCACAAAACTCTCCTCTTGCTTTTCCTTTGATGCACCAGATAACCATCACACTTGCTTTCAAACACTCAGTGATACAATACTTCATGAATAAAACATATACCACTAAATGTATACCTACACCGCAGCACATGCCGCATCACACTGCAGCCCTGAGGGAAGCTCCTTGTGATTACATTCTTAAAATGTTTGCATTAACATTCCTCCTTCATGTAAAAACAAGTTCTGATTTATTTGTATATATTTCATATGCTAGTGAAAGAATGGCCCGTCTCTGATGTTCCTCCTTTATCCCAAAAGTTCTCTGCAAACTTATGGATGCGCTAAATTTACGCCGCTGGCAAAGGGAGCTCTCCGATATAAAACAGCAGCTATCACTGAGGCAGGGGGAGGCTAGGTAGAGACAGAGGGATGATGGGTATGGCCCGGTAATGGACAGAAATAGCAGTAGCATAAAGGCCACAAGACTAGTTACAGTTGTGTCTCGTGTCATGTCTCAGCTTTTGTCACTCCCTTTCGGATTTTAACCAAACCTTGCAAACGCAGGTTAATTTTTTAGGAAAATGTTACCGGGCACGGGAGGAAACACAGCTCCCTCTCCAAATCAACGCAGACTCCTCCGTTCACCTCCCCTGCTGGGGAAATGATTTAAGCAGGAACATGTGTCTGTGTGGATGTAGAATAATATGTCACTTAGAGGGCCAAGAGGATCCAAAGAGCAGCGTACCTG
Source organism: Trinectes maculatus (assembly GCA_016785345.1). Classification (NCBI taxonomy): domain Eukaryota; kingdom Metazoa; phylum Chordata; class Actinopteri; order Pleuronectiformes; family Achiridae; genus Trinectes; species Trinectes maculatus. Next base: position 130,148 of record JAFBJQ010002159.1, read on the forward strand.
CTTCTTATTAGGACAAATGGAGGAGGCCTTGAGGCCTTTGCACTGTTGGGAAGGAGGTGGGATATTATACATATAGAGGTGGCAGGTTCTGTTAGCCTTACCTTTATAAGTTATAAGACCACTGTCAATTCCTATAGTAATAGTTTTTGCTGAGCACTTTGATGACCCTCAGGTAGATGGAGCACGCGCTGAAGGGGGGGTCAGTGCTATCGTGTCTGTTTTGAAACCAGTTGAAACACTTTGCCCCACGGCGCTTTTCCATTCTCTTCTGGCCAAGAAATATTCCCCCCAAATTCGATTATCTGGTCGCTAATAAAGACCAGGTCAAGAGCTAACGGATTTCTCAAACTGCAAATCTATTCTAAGGCTGAACAGAGCAGGGCTCACCCAAACCGTTCTCTGGTGTTATCTTTGTCGACATATCTCTTTTGGAGATAAGCCGTGATCTTATGCCACGGGTTTTTTGGACCTGTGTCAAAAAGGAATTTTAGAATAAGTGGAGCAGTGGATCTGAGACAAATTGCTTAATTCTTCCTCTCTGGTGCTATCTGCTGTCTGGGGCGGCCTCGCTGCGAGCCTTTTGATGTCCCCGACGGGGATTTCCTATGTGTGTCTGAGTGTGTGTTTGCCTTACTGTCTGATACGCAGTACACTGGCTAATGTTTTTGTACACTGAAAATAAACTAAACGAAATAAACGACAAATCCTAGTGAAAAACTTCAGTCACAAACATGTGTTATACACATATTGTATGACATTGCTTGTTCTACTGGTTTAGGCTTGGGGACAGTCACTGTGATTACACTGGTGAAATTTATCTGTTTCTCATAATCCTATTGAAAACTATAATAGCAGGTGACCTTGTGACATTGTCCTCTGCTCCTTCCAAGACGATTCGACTGTATCATCTATCCCAAACAGTTCTACAAATCCTGCCATCAAACATCAGATATTTTCTCACTAGTCTGACTAAAGAACATGGATCGTTTCATTTCTCCCTTCTCTTTCCTTCCTTTGTATCAGGTGATGGGTCTGCTGAACCCGGGTGGTGTGCCACATCAGCCACAAAGCGACTACGCCATTTCACCTCTGACCGGCGGCCTCGAGCCCCCTGCTGGCATGGCCGCCAGCTGCAGTCAGCGCATGGATCATATCAAGGGCCTGGAGGGTCTGACCAGTGTTCCCTCCATGTCAGCTCTGCCGTCACTGCCCAGCTCCCAGTCCTACTGCCCCCCCTCCTACAGCTCACCGGGCTACACTGTTGACCATGTCGCGTCTTACCAGTACGGCCAGTACGGACAAAGTAAGGTCAATAGACTTTTATTCTCACCTTTTTCCTCCATACCCATAATCTTGTATGAACATATCCAACTGCAAAGTAAGTTATAATGTTGAGCATTTGCTTGTCTCAGGGCTTAGTAATCATGTGACCACAAAACAACAAAGCCACATGATTGTTTTTTTTTAAATTTATGTCCTTAAGGATTAAGAAAAAACTTTCAAATTTTCTACTGCAAACCGCTGAGTATTCTTATTGTGGCCTCTCATCTATTTTCCATTAAAGAATAAAAAAGAGAACATCTGAACCAAATCAGCCAATACGGTGTATGACTATCAGGCTCGTGGTCTACAGCACATACCCTGTCACCTCAAATTCCTTGTTTTAATTCCAGGGACTGGAAAAAAAAACAGCTGTACACGGAGCTGACAGCACACGAGTACCTGCAGTGCCGCTGGTTAAAGAGAGCTAACATTTTCCGGGTCCAATCATGCAGTCTCAAGTGTTGGGGTTAATTGTGCAGATCTGATTCCCACTCTGAGGCTGATACTGAACTGGGCAGTCAGGAGTACTGTAGAGTCAACTCCTGTCAGGTTCAAACATGGCTGCAGCAGTGTCTGATCGCCCTCCTCAGATTGTTTGCCCTCAGAGAATACTTTCTTCTCCAGCAGTGAGAGGGTCTTTTCACTTCACATTACTGTTACTCAAAGGGTTAAAATCTACTTCAAACAAATGGCTGTCTAACTTTGGAGGCAACATCGCTCCCTGCCCTGCTGTGATTACAGTGGCCACCGTTTCCAATTTTGGTCTGCAGGGGGTTGACCAATCAGGCTCATCCACTGACCTTGGGGCAACCTCGAAACAAGCAGGCCCTTCAAAGAGCTTGGAAACGGTCCACTGAGTCTGGCTGCATGCAGCTCTGTGGGGCGGCAGGTATCAAATGAATATCTAACTTAATATCCGAGAGCAGCAAATGTCTAATGAAATATCTCGGTCGAATATCTCGAAGTGGACAGAATAAAGAATTAGGACGACACACATGAAAACGTACGAGCATGTGGCACCGCGCGGGCACAAGCTCAAAGGCAGCCACCGGGGTAGAGCACGTTCTCAACATACACCTCCACCGCGTTACAAGCCTGAGCCGTCCATCTTGATGTGATTAATCAGTGCGACTGGATAGCTGGTGTGCAGCGAGTTTTGAGCTGCAGAGGAAAGGTCCTTTCTGGGGGTGGACGGATCCTAATAGCCTGTGGCAGGGCAGCTATTAGAAACAGGTGCTAGGACTGAGGTCAGCCGGGGAAGCAGTGTTGAACAGGGCTGCACCAGGTTCCCCTGCGGTGTAAAAGCAGCCCACACTGCTGCACATTTTGATGTCATGTACTGCCTCACAGAAAGCACTGTGTTAATCTATGACACACATTGTTTGTTTGTATTTGGGTAATGTCTGTGTTGCTAAGGAGGCATCACTGTGGTGTTTTAGCTGTGCTCACCTGTCAGTCAGTGCAGCCAGTACTGCTGGGTATTTCTTGTTGGATTTTCTGCTGGTAATGTTTCTGTAGGTGGTGCTCTTTTTTAAAAAATTTTTTGCCACGTTCATAATTCCATTTTACCATTTTCCATAATTCCATTCCATTTACAAAAACGTTGGTCTTCTCAAAACCAGAAAACACACTACTCTCTGTGCACTACAGCCAAGATATGTGATATGAACAACACCCTCATGGACTGTGATTAGTTGGTCCAAAGGAAAGATGCTTCACTTGTTTGTCCTTAAACTATGGCACAATTGAAGCCAGTTTTACGCAAACTATTACAACCTGGAATATAAAATGGTAGATATTTATTTTTTGCATATTGTATTGTCCAAAACAAACAAACCACAATAAAGTTTTGTTTTTGAGTGACCTCAATGATATCTCTTGAGATTGTTAAAAATCCTTAATGCATTATTAGGGCGTTATATTACTCCAGCAGAGGGAGGTTGTAGTTTGTAGTTATAGCTTTGCACTCATTAGTAGGTTTTCATACATGACAATTGGTTCCACCCTAAACAGCAGAGCAAATTTGTTCCTTCTGTTTCTTTTTGGAGCCTTAAAGACGTTTTGCATACTCACCAGCATTGACGTTATTTCATACAATGATGTGTTGAGCACGTAGGCCATGTTATGGAAAATTCACAGTTGCCCAAGAAAATCAAATTGCAATTGAGATATTTTTTTCATTTCTGTTAAACATTAGTAATGCTGACTTGAAGCCTATGTTGAAAACGTTCACTTGGCTCCTGATGGGGATACGATGCAGAATCTACATGATACCTGATATATGATAGATATATTATATTCTACAGCATGAACAACATAAATGATTCATCCAGTTTGTATTTCCTTCTAATATTTCAGTTTTAACAAGTAGTATATACTCTGGCCATCAACACCGTTGTTGTTCTCACATCTCCCTTCATTGACCAAAGTCAATGAACCCCAACCACGGTTAGCAAATACTATGCTAACATATGTTGGTAAAATGTCACACTAAAACATATGTGTGAAATTTCTTAGCACCAGTATTTCTTTTATCATCCTTTCCCAATACTTCAGAATCCTTTTTGCAAGTAATAATTATTATTAATAACAATTATTTTATCCTCCCTTTCTTTCACAGGTGCCCTTCCTTATCTGAGGCCTGAAATCACCTGATCAGGCGCTGCAGACGTCTCAGAGGGACACTAATGTACAGCAATGGAAGTTTTTTGATATCCGGACCAAACTTTTAATACCGTTTACCTGGACATGTTCTCCGCTGCAGGACTTTGCATGAATTAATTCACGGTGGAGAAATGGACACAACATTAAAAAAAAAGAAGGGACCACAAGAAGGATTACCAGACCAAAAACTGCTGACTGTGAATATTGCTGCACCAGTATAATTGATGAACAGCAGAGATTTCAGGGCTTATTATGGTTGGTCCAGTAGGGTTACAGTGACCAAACACCATCTGCGAACTACAGGTGTCTTTGTGAGGACGACAAACTCCAATCTATCGTCACAGACTACCAGCCATTGAGCCGATGCTCGGATGAACATGTTTACATATCTGAGGGCCACACGAGCACGTATGAAATTCCATGTATCTCCAACCTAATCCCTGAGTTGTATCTGCGGAGGGCGAATAGAAAAGGGCTTTGTTGATTTTATTGCATTTATTTGAGATCTCTGCATCCCACACATGGAGAGAAATTCCAGAGAAAGAAAACAAAACAAAAAAAACAAATCTGTGGGTTTTATTGTATCAGAAACTCTGATGTACAACACATCTGTAGTACAGAGAGAGTTCAAACATTCCTCCTACCTCCCTCCCTCCCCCTCCGTCTCCCTGTCTTCTTCTCTCCCTCTCCTCTTGCCTTTCTGTCCCTCTGTCTCATTGATGTTTCGGACGGTGAGGCAGAGATCCCAGTCTTTTGTAGTTGCAGAGATGAACTCAGAAGAGGTCAGGGGGTGACTTTAGAGAAAGTGACAGATGAGAGAGCAGTAGAGGGCGGCGGAGAAGTGGCTGCAAAGGCGAGGGTGGGGGATAGGCAAGATCGATCACAGGCTTGGAAAAAAAAACCCTTTAAAGATCCTCTCCTGGTGAGAAAAGCCACCAGGTCACAAGTCACGACCGAGAGACACTTGAGAGACGGAGAGAGTTTAGCCTAAAGACTGCCACTCTCCCAGCTGAGTAGAAGTGCAATATCAGTTATCTCAGAGTCAACCTCACCATTTATGTGGACAAAAAAAATCAAACGTGCCTCTGGAAGTCTTACGAAATACAGAAGATTCATACTCTGGATTGAGTTTGAAACTCTGGAACAACACATGTGCCTTTGGAGGCTTTTGGGTCCAACACAAATAGGAAACATTGTCAATATTGCCGTAACGGTATGTTGAGGGGACCGCATTTGCAAGGACTTAAGTGTCATGTGGAAAAGAATAAATCAAGGGAATAACAGTGTAAACAAAAAAATGCCAGGAATGACAAAAGCCAAAATTATTTTTCATTGTTTTGTGTTGCTGGAGACCGTTTTTTTTTGTGTGTTTCCGTTTTGAAAAAGCGGGATGAAAAAAATTTATTAGGTCTCTGATGCATTGTAGACATGTTTATTGTCACAAATGTGTTGTATGTCAACAGTGTCATTGTAAAGCTTTCCCACATTATACCAGTGAGTGACAAACAATACTTTATCCATTAAATCACCGAGTGCCCTCATTAGCACTCTGGTTTTGTCTGTCTGTCCAAGTTAGAGTGATCCAGCCTTTTCAGTTCTTTGATATATTTTTTGTATTATTTGACAAAGTGATGTGACATATGTCATGTGTACAAGCGCATTATCCCTACTATTTATAATTAAACAAACTTCTGAAAATAGCTGCTGTTTTATTCAGTCTTACTGTCTTTGTTTATTACTAAATAGGGGCTTTGTGTTTATTTCTGATGCGACTCGAGAAAAAGAAAGTGAGTGACTGTGATTCAATCTATACAAGAATGCAAGTGCTGGTGGAGACAAATATGTACTTTTGAAGGCGCTCATGTGAACCCTCCAACCAAAATAGGGGCCAGCCAAATGGGGATCACCAGACATTAGATCTGACACTGAACAACAGGCTTTCTCACGGATGGCTGTAAATGCTCAGACATCTGCATTTGTGTGTATTAATACCCCCGCTGGCCCTGGCTACTGTAACAAACTCACTTTTGTTTAACATCTTCTCCGATGAAGAGAACAGGCCTTAAAGCATTTTGGACAAACAGCACACCAGCCCCTCCAAAAACCTCTGCAACCCATCCACCCTCCTTACATACACAGGGCCCCCTCTGTGTGTGTGTATGTGTGCACCACATGCATTCATACATTATGTTCATGTTCTACATACAGTGTTGTTTCTGTGTGTGTGTGTGCGGCCTGAGGCTATTAAGCCTAATTATAACATTCTTCTGATTAATCGTGTCTGCTCGCAGGGATGGGAGGGGCGGCGCTATGTGCAGCTCGTGCAGCCGGACCACACGCTCTATAAATAAAGTCTAAGTCAATAACAGCGTTAAAGATCACTCATAGTCTTGTCAGCTCTGTTTGCTAAGCCTGAATCATTTCGCCAATGAGAGGACACCAGCACACACACACACACACGCACACACACACACACACACACACACACTGGAAAAATATAAGAAGTGGTGTTATAATCACCTGTGGAGTGCACAAATGCTCCTGCAGATACACACTCTGGTACACACACACACACACACACACACACACACACACACACACACACACACACACTGTTTGCTTTCTTAATCAGTCCATACCATTAAAGATGAAGACAAATCACACCTGCAAAATTGCAAAGCTGAGACATTACTTTTATTAATGAAGCCTCCCCTGAAGTGAGGTGATTATTTCTCCCAAACGCCCAGAGTGTAGTTCCACCGAGCTATTTTCTGCATTTCATTCTGCCAGATAATGACAAATTCTTGGATTGTTGGACCTTCGCCTGGCCATCGAAGTGCCAACGGGTCTTTTTGCCCCTGCACCCCCAATACACGCACGCACACATTTGAGTGTGCACACAGACACACACACACACACACA
>JAFBJQ010002159.1:137182-236140 GCA_016785345.1 Trinectes maculatus
CTAAAAGTGATTCTGTGGTCAGAGAGAAACCTGCTGTTGCACTGACACAGTGGTTTGTGCACAGGTTGGAATCTGATGACCAGCTGCTCCGTGTTCGCATGTTCTCCCTCTGTGTCCATGTGGGTTTACAACACATGTTCCTCTTTTCCTCTACAAAGCCAGAGACACACTACTCATGTGAGGCCTGAACAGGATCAACTGTTTTTTTTAATGGTGTGATGGCTGTGTTAAAAAGCCCATTATCTCTGATGGTAAACAACTGTAAACATCATCATATTCACTGAGGCAAATAATGTGTCTCTCCAGCAGTTAGATCACATCCAACCTTCACTATTTGTTTTTTTGTGTTGAGGATGAACTGATAGAACTTGTCATTTCAGTGATTACATTTAAATTTTTTCCCTCATACAACTCAGCTATTGTTGAACTGATGTACTGTATGTACAGTGTGTCACAGCCCACAGCATCACTGGAGGTAGCCAGGTGGTAGGAAGTGTTTCGGGGGGTCTCGGTTATACCCCAGCCTGCCATCCAACCCCTGTACAAACATTTAACCTCTGACACTGCCCAGCGTTCACACACTCTGTCATCACAGGTCCCGGCTGCTGCTGACCTGAGCACTAACACATGCTGGGGCCAACTTAACCTCTGGACCCTCGGACGGAAAACACATCGACAGAGGAGAGGGAGGGGGGGGTAGGAGGAGGGTGGTGGTGGGGTGACAGAAGGGGTGTGGGATCACAGTGTGTGTGTGTGTGTGTGAGAGAGAGAGAGAGAGAGAGGGATGATACACAACTGTAAACCGATACAGTCCCACATCATCACTCCCATTTGCTCAATGTTCTTCCATCTCTTCATCATATCTCTGTCTCATTTCATGTGAAAAACCTGAAATAAGGCAGGTCACATGTTTTCACTTCAGCGTACCAGCCTTTGTTTGGGTTACTATGGCTGTGGTGACTGTGGTGCATTCGAGAACCTTTCTGAGCCAATTAGCTGAGAAGAAAAAAAGCAGGTTATTTACTCAGGTGACATTGGAAAGTTGTCCTTTTGGGGCAACAGAATTTTTTTTCCCAACAGCAGTTTAATGAGTCTGATGATTCATGTATTTCTGAAATGTACATGTAGTTTCTCATTCTAGTTGCCTGTTGGTTCTTCTTGTGTTGTTTGTTAAGAAGGCACTGCCCGGTCATTACACAGTCAGCCCTTCAGGTTAGAACAGACTGAAATATTTTACCAAGCATCAGATAGATCATAATCAACATTCTTGGTCCCCAGAGAATGAACTCAAACTAATTATTACTGTTAGCTTGTTAAACTGCTGTATATGTACGATCATGTCTGAACATGGTAAACCATCATCATCCTGTTTGGCATTTTAACATTAAAAAGCACATTTATCTGCCAAAGTAAAGCCTCACAGAGGAACTACACTCCTGTGGTCTTATTTTCTCCTCTTCTACTTCCACTGAACTGATTAAGATCTTCAGTATATTTACAGTTTTGCTCCTGCACGTCCCCCCGAGGGAATCAATATTTAATTGTGATTAAATGGTGATGCGTATTTTACTTATATATTTGTATAGATGTGGACACAAACTTTGCTCCAGACCTAATAATATAAATAATATGAAAAAGATATTTTACTGCATTTAGATTATATATATATATATATATAAAACGTTAAAGGAATATTTAAGCATTTTGGGAATATGATTGCAGTGTTAAAAGTAACGCCTGACACCAATCCCATGTCTGCCTGTTCGATTTGAAGCTGCAGCCGGGGTTAGGTTTAACTTTCAGTTTAGCTTAAGCACTGGAAACATGAAGGTACATTGACCCTGGCCAGGACATAGTCCTGCCCACAACCACTTGGGTCTCATATGGATAGAGCCGGGCTAATTTTTCGCCTCCATATCCAGTGTTTATGCTCATTTAACCGAAAAAGCCATGTGAGCTCTAATGAGTGGATAAACTTAGAAGTTGTATCTGTGTTTACCTTTAACCCTTTAATGTTTATTCTCCGTAATCAAGCTGATCTGTCAGTGTAAATAATAATTTACTATAATAATTGTAATGTTTCTTACAGCTGCTTTAAATAGAATGGACAATTCAAAATGGTTTGACAACTGTTTGACAACTGTCTAACGATAATTTGAGACCTTTTTCAATCATGAAAACTTGCCATTCTTGAATCGGCCTGCCAGGGGCAGAGTTCAAGCTGACCACAGCTCCTGTTCAATGCTGAGGAGGAAACTCCAGCCAACATGGTGCTGGCCGAGGGCATGGGGGTATGCAGATGACAGATTTTATGCGTATCACTTTAAGGGCAAACCATGGCCGCCAAGAAATTGTTTTGACAGCGGTGGAGAAATAGCCACCAGAAAAGCAGCGCTGACCTGATTCTCTTTTTTTTACGGAATCAGATGATGAGAGAGAAATGACGCGAAGAAGGGAGAGCGCGAGTCAAGGATTGCAGACAACAATGTGCACAGTGTTTTCTTTTTTTCCTTTTTGTGTGTGTGTGTGTGTGTGTGTCAGTGGGAGCTACAAAAAGTATGTGTGCTGAAGCCTGCATGTGTTTCTGTGTACAGACAAAAGACAACTGGCAGACAGTGACGCACATCAGAGGTAAAGGGCTGGGGGAATGAAGTCAGACAGGAATTTATAGGAAATGATGGCTAGCAAAACAAGAGCAAAGTGACTGCATCAATATGAGTGCGGGGCCCATGGCACTGCTCTCGGGGGGCTTCGTTTGCCCAGAGACAATCACATGCCCTTTGAGTGTGTGTATGTGTGTGTGTGTGTGTGTGTGTAGGAACTGTCGGAAGCAGTGGAGGTGACAGGGCCTCCTGTGTGCTGCACTCTTGACTCAGACGAACAACGTTAATACTGTGATACAATAACATGCCACAAACAATTTTAATGCGACCAGCAGTGATTGCAAGCACAAACAGGAACAGGCTGAAAAACACTGGCCGTTAAACACACACTTCTTGGCGGGGCTTATTTCTGTCTAATGTCTCCTGACAGTCATCTGGACCAACATAGAGACATCTGTCGGCAAACCTTTCTCATGTGGATTTCCTTCTGTCTCCGATAGTTTACCCTTTGCTCAGCTTCAAGCCCAAAGTAGCAATAATTCCTAGTTTTTTTTTTCTCCTATTTCATCTCCGTCTGATGATAGACATTCAATACCCGGTTTGTGTGCCTGTCATTTTCTGTTAGTTGTTTTGGGTTTGAGGAAGAACAGGACAGAAAGGTCTACTGGATGACAGGAAGTGACGCATTTTATGATTGGGGTTTGTCGGGACTGACGTGAACACAAGTCTCTTACTTGAACTGCACAAACAAATGTGGCAGTATAGAACTGGATGTATGAAATTGTATTGGGAGGGAATCATTTGGCATTTAAATGAATTCACTTTGTTGCTGAGTGTTGGATTAGAAATCTGATAGCGGCCTCATGTTTGTATGTTGAGTATGTAACTGTAGTCAATAGCTGGTCAGTTTAGTTGAGATTGAGGACTGGAAATGAGGCAAAACAAATAAAAAGTTGAAAGTTAACCATCTGTAACAGCTCACTGTTCCCTCTTGTTTCTAGTCTGTTTTTTTTTTTTTTTGGTTCATGAGCTAAGTGGTTGCTGGCTGCAGCTTCACAGTGACATTTGCATGACAGTGGTATCTACCCTTGATTATTTTTTCCTTTCAATTGGCAGAGTGCACTTCTGTTGCTTTCAAGTGGCTCCCATCCTCTTTGACACATTAAATATGTCCATGCAGCATGTACCATGTAGCATTGCCTTTAATGACAGCAGGAAGACAAAGAGTTATCGTTACAGAACAGACGACTTGGATGATTTATTTATCCATGAGGGGAAATAATGCTCTAATGGCAGCGGGAATAGATGGTGGAGCTAAAATAAAAAGAGGCTAACAAATAAAAAAAACAAATACAAAAAAATGCTACGAAGATTAATACAATATGTGCATTATAAAAAAATAAATAAATGAAAGGACAGAAATCAGCGAAAATATTTGTAGTAGTGCAAACCAGAACTGTGCAACATGTTATATACTGCTGTGGGGGAGTATGTAATGTAATGTAAGGACATACATCCTTACATTACATGTCTCTCTAACCTGTTCCTCTCTCTCTCTCTCTCTCTCTCTCTGTGTGTGTGTGTGTGATTTTGAGTGGAGGCAGGTGTGTTGGAGTCGGAGTGGAGCTCCAGCAGCTGCAGCCTGTTCCCTCGTCAGACGTCTACATATTCTCAGCCCTGCCACAGCCACGCTGGCAGATTGCAGATTCTGATGATTGTTTGTGTCGTTGTACTATTGAGACCAATTTCTTTCGCTGCGTTTCCTCTGTTTGTTTCTTTTCTCCTGCCCGTCATCACATCAGCTCTCTAACAGCACAGATTGAAATTCCTCCTCGAAATGGTTTCATTGTAAAGAACATTTCAAAAGGTTTCATGGCCACAGATGTACTTGTGCCCGGGCAACAGAAACAATGGCATAAAATTGTCGCAATTGTATTTTTGTAAGTTGTCGATCATATATAATGTGTAGTCAAACCCACTTAATGTTGTGTCTCTGCACAGAGACCAAAACAACTGTGCTTTAAAAAGTACACCTAGGAAAAATTTAGTTTCATAAAAGTACAGTACATTTTTTGAACAGCTTGGATTTTTTTTATTTATAGCGTCAATTGACTTATTTGTTACTATCAAAACAGTGTCAGCCATGATAACCCCCCCCCCACCCCCACCCCCATGAGTTAGAGTATTAAATAGATTAAATAGTTCCTGGTTTAGCTACAGGCTATTGCTGGCAGCCACATTCAGACCAGTATGTGTCTGTATGTACGACAATTCAGCTTTTATTGCCAGAGATTGTGGGGTGGGGGTTTGTTGGGGGGGGGGGGGGTGCCAGTCCTCATCATGACTTGTGCTGTTGTATTTCTCTGAGAGGACCCCATGTGACTCATCCGAAATAAATGTATAAAAAGACGCATAACAAACCTCCCTTATGTAACTGTCTTTAAATTGGAGCAGCAAGGACACTTTGAGGCAAATAAAGTTAATTCTGGAAAGATTATAATTGTAGTCTAACATGGAAAAAGGTCGTTTGTACATTCTGATGTAGCATGTGCTCCTGTGAGTGTATATCTGAGACTTTCACGAGTGCCACATGGCTCCGGGTTTGTGCAACAGGATCGCGCTTGGAGGAAGGCGGCCAGCGCAGTGAGGTTTAGCCTGGAGTCTGAGGACAGACTGGCAGCCCTGTGTTTGTGGTTACGTCACAGTGTGGAGTGTGAAAGCTGAAAAGACAAGAGAAAGGGAGCGTGATTAAGATGCAGAATGAATTAAGAGGGAGGGAAAAACAGAAAACAACAAAAACAACACATGGAGGGGAAAGTTGGTTGTAATGGGCAAACACATCCTTCCGTCAGGGCGTGGCGCCGAGGCTTCGTGGCACATGAGGTGAAAATAGTAATCCCTGAGAGGAAAGACAAAGATGGCCTTGCAGAATGACTCCCAGGCCGAGAACAAGCAGGGAGGAAGACGTAAACGATGACCAACATATTCTGACCGATTCGACTTCATATAGAAATAAAGCATCTCTCCGCAGGGCCTGTGTTTTTGGAGAGGTGCAGTATGGGATGTAAAAAGGTGGTGGGGCAGCAGCTGAGGCTGTCCAGCGCCCATGAATCAGGCTGAAGCACCGTGAAGCAGCGGCCCTCACAGGAGCCAGATGGGCCCTTGGCTCTACGCTGGCAGGGATGAAGGAACACACACACGCACATATACAGGCGGGATGGGAACAAACAGGCTCTTATGTGAACTGCAGATACTTAGAAAAGAGTCTACGCGTACGCGTACGCGTATGGCATCTGTAGATTTTAACCTATGCATGAGACTGAAAAATACATGTACACAACATGTTTATGATGAAAGCAACATAGGCCTGTAAATGTTATCAGACAAGGCAAAAAATATATATCTAATACATCCACACATACTGCTATTAGGTGAATACTGTATGTACAGTCCAGAGTTATACTGTCAGTACTTATACTGGCTTATAATGGCTAATCATACCTCACCTCCCTCACTACAAGCATTTCATTAGAAAAGAATAGCTAATTTTATTTGAACATCTTTTTGGCAACTTTTAAACTTTTCATTTTCCTGACATTTGGTATTGTACAGACTAGTCCAAAGTGTGTGTGTGTGTGTGTGTGTGTGTGTGTGTTTGTGTATGTGTGTACTAAATAAATGTAAAGTGGTGTGTTAATCGAGATGGAAGACGATATTATTATTAAATTCACATGTAAAATGCAACTAAGTCAAAGGCAGCAGATTAAATAATGAAGCTAACTACAAGTCTGCAGCCAGTGTTTGCCATCACGTTGTGTGAAGGACGATACAATACATAAACAGAAACCACACGTCAAAACCACATTTTTATGAATCATGCCATCTGAACTTTCTCTTTAAAGTCTGTTTTTCATTATCTGGAAAGAAAAATGAAATAGAAAGAAATATCTCTATATATTTTGAGCAGTTAGTAGTTTGAGAAGAAGGGTGAAACGATGAAGGCAAAACCAGGCAGTGGTGAGCTATAGCTGCAACCGATACTCTGCCCTCAGATCACTTCAGCAGGTCAGTGCGTTTCAATGGGGCCTGAAAAGTGAATGTTTGCTGCAATGAATGGTTTCCTAAACCCCATCATCCCTGTCTGCTTGACTTAAGTCAGACAGAGTGTGACTGATTTCAGCCCACACTGAACCCATATGATCCAAGTCTACAGGCCTGAGAGGAGATGGGCCGAGGAAAAAAGAGCCGCAGTTTATGGACTCGCATAATTATTGGGCTTCATGCGACGGCACTGCTGACTCGCTCCCGAGAGCCCAGTCTTACTTGATGCACGTTTTCAGATTGAGAAATATATTTTTAATCAGTGGAAAACCGATGAACAGGTGACACCTGTAGCTTTATTTTTTATAAACAAGAAAATCAACCCTTATCCTGTGTCAGCTCAACCAAGAAATAAACTATATATATTATAGAAAAAATAAAATACTTTTTATTATTTTGATTTTATGTGTTGGTATGTGCTTTTTATTTGTAATATGAGTCTGCATGTAATAATGATGATGATCATTATAATAATCTGCATAAACATTGTGGCAGCTCAAAATCCAACTCAGAACCATTTCCATGATTTGATCCACTGTGCCACAGTTCCACACACTGGGACTCGCTGCTATTTCAAGTCTCCCAGAGGAAAAGCTGCAGTGAAATAGGGACGTATCGACATTTATCGCATTTCCGTGGCAGGATTAGCTTTTTGCGGTGTCATATTCCCAATAAATCTGATCCTCGTGAAAGCAGAACAAAGGCAACAGTTATGGACGGCTCGAGAACAAAACCTCTCTGATGGAGAAGGTTGACTCGCTCTGGACAGATGCTCGAGCTCTGAGATATCAGAGTACATAAGATCTAGCTGGAGCCTGTAAATACATGTGAATGAGCGAGGCAGGAAGAATTCTAACAACACAAACTGAAAGCACTCAAGTTTGTCTCAGATAAAGCAGCCTGAGCTACATCACACACCGTGGCTGTAATTCTGCCCCGGCTGAGTGGAAAAGTTGACTTAATTCAAACAGAAACAAAACTATTGATACAATTCCCTGACTGAGGTTCATTCAAATGACATCCATGTGTAAAGGTTTCTCTCAGCCCCACTATTCTGCAATTTCTGAAGGAATTTCTGTGCTGCCTTCAAGTGAAGTTGGAAATATTATAAGTTCTAGTGTTGCCCACCCGCCTCCCTCTGCTTGACAAGCCGCAGCCCTTGCCAACACAAAATGGTCACGCTAATGGCAATGTTCAAATGACAGTTACACACAGGCTGGTAGGCAAATCCCAGAGACCTGAGCCCACTGCTGCAACTGCCAACATGTAATAAATGCAACCAGAAGCATGAACGTATCATGTTGCAAATTACAGAAGTGAATTAGATCCACAACATCATGTTAAGTGTGGTAGAATGAAGATTTCCATTCAGCCATCATTTGCTTACTGTTTCCTGGTAAATAAATACAGTTTTCTTCATCTTTTGGGGAACAAAATGTGTTTCATAAGTTCTTTTGTTTCACTGTTTTCAAATGTCCAAACTTTGAAGTGGAAAATTACAAAGACACAGTGAAGGCAACGTGGTCCACAGGGTCTCCATATGCTGCTGAATACAGACCTCTGCTGGCTATGTATTGTAAACACTGCCTAGGCCCTACACCAGGTATACATCTACTTCCCTGTATCAACACATTGTCATGCCAGTAAATATCTCCCCTGTAAAGTCTGTGATCCATTATAGGACAGCTGTGTTTGTTAATCATCACTGATGTAAACATATGAAACTGAAACCTTCAAAAACGACTTTGGAAGATAAACATCCCAGTACAGCTGAAAACACACCTCAATATCGAACTTGAGTGCCAGAGAATGAAGTTAATGAAAATATAAAAATATAAGGGTAATGCATGTGGCATTGCATGAAAGTTTCAGTCTCTAAATAATATGTGAGATAATAATTACACTAATAATTATAGTAATAATTATTAGTGTATTGTAGTTTAGTAAAGTGTGAGCCTCAATACCGCCCCCACCTGTCTGATAACTGTAACGCCATTGAAAAACAGTCTACAGTCTAATATCTTAGATAGTATTCACATAGCACCACATAGCATGCATGGTCCCCCTGTTTCCTCCTGCAGTGCTGATATGGCCTAGGTTTTTAAGAGGGTAATGTTTTACCCATAATTGGACAGTAGGTGGCAGTGGTGGCCTGCAGTTGAGTGTTGATGAACCCATTAACCCACACTTTTCCACCTGAAGAGAGAGAGAGACTGTTAACCTCCATAAGAGCCGGTCATGTGCTGCCTGACTGAGATACAGGCTGATCATGGATTTATTTACGTCTGTGTGGATGTGAGAATATGTCTGCTGGATGAAGTGCATGCAGCAGGGTGTGTGTGTGTGTGTGTGTGTGTGTGTGTGCGCGTGTGTTGCTGTTGTCTCCTGGGCTGTGAACCTGTGCCCAGACTACTAATGTGCTACCTCCTCCTCATTAGAATGTCCCGTCTGAGTGTGGCCATCTGCAGCAGCTGCTTGGCAGAGCCTGTGCCAGGCGTTTGATGTCGACGGGGAGCACAGCCATTCTCATGATGGTGTCCCAGCTCCAGACTTAAAAGACCTTTTTGCTTTGTAGTTGCGTTTTTTTGAAAAAGCGCCGATGTCGGCTGGCAGGGTTATCCTTGAACTCTGTGGGTTTAGATAGCATCAGGCAGTAAAGGCTCCTCTCCAAAGTTTGCACAGTGTGAGCCGTGTTGGATTTGTCTTGGCAGATGCTTGAGCAGAGAGTGGAGGAGGTGATGCGGTGGTAAAGAGAGAGGAGGAGAGAGCAGGCTGACTGCACAAACTGTCTTCCTGTCACTGCTGTGCAGCCCATTGCAAACTCAACATCTACACAATCTGTCCATTACCTGTCAACATCGCCCCCCTGAGCGTCAACAAGCTACAGTGGACTTGAACTGCGAGTGTTGATATATGTGATTTTTTAATGTGATTTGTAAATAACATTAAAAATGTCTGTTTGCTGATGATACTGAAAACACGACATGTTGTTGGAGCTTCTCTCAGTGCTGTTGTATCTCTGCCACTATTTTAACTCTTTTCATTTAATAAGCTTTGTTTGTTATTCTCTTATAGCTATGTATGCAAGTATAGAGATCCCACTTACTGTTAAATGTAAATGACCATGACGCTGAAACACTTGTTTTTGTTTATATCTAGTGTTCTGGATACTTTTCTGTCTGCTGTCAATATTTCAATCTTCAATACAGAGCCTTATAAAAACCCATGTAAAGTAATTCAACAGCATCTCATTGCCGGTGAGGGGAAACAGAATTTAGACATTCATCCTGAGAAACACAGTTTACAGAAATCATAACTAACACCACATGAAAGGCCATAAAGGCCTGCTAATGCACTCCAGCTCCTGCAGCTCCCTGCCTCTGTGTAAAGGAGATGAATGGAGTTCAGTTTGTGTTCAGCAGAGGGAAAAATTACATTTAAAAAATTCAACAGCACCGCTCTGGAAACATAGTGGACAATCACACTGTCCACAGCCGGGGACTATTTCTCTAGCTGCTCTAAATGGCTTCAACGAAAACTGCTTTCACCGTCTGCGGATTATATGGAATGACCATCTCTCTCTCTCTCTCTCTCTCGCACACACACACACACACATACTCTCTCTCTCCTAAATGACTGGTGTTATACTGTGTTTACCACCTGTCTTAATAACAGAGGTTGTGTCCTGACCTCTTCTCTGCATAAGGAACAGCACTGCCTGCTGTGATGTCATATGACATGGCCGCCGCCTTCAGATGTGTGTGAGGAGTAAACATGGATACGGGTAAATACACCCACAGGCTCTCTCTCTCTCTCTCTCAGGCCAGAGGCTCTGAATGAGGATGAGAGATGAGAGTGTTGGGAGACAGTGGTTTAAACATATGTAATGGCCTCTTAAGGCCTGCAGTCACAGGCCTGTGCTGCCAGTGGCCCACTGAAACATGAAGATGGATTAATCATTGCCGCTTCTTCCACTCCTTCATCCACCTCCCTCTCCATCCCTGCTCTTTCTCAAACTCCCATATATATATATATATATATATATATATATATATATATATATATATATNTACCCTCCACCCCCCTCTCTGCAGCATCTCTCTCTTTGTACTCCCACTTCCCATCATCCCCATCCATCTCTCTCTCTCGCAGCGTAAATCCCTCTCTTCCTCCCTCCATCATGCCGTACTGATGCGTAATGCTGACCCACTTTAACTGACGGGAAGCAGGAGGAAAGTGGCCATCGAGTGAGGGAGAGGAAGAAAGGACACGTCTCTCCTGCTCATGTCCCACACTGCTGTGTTTAAGGTAAATATTTTTACAGCACCACTCATCACATAGACTTCTGGGACGGCCTTTTCCCGCCGCCACGCCAACCCACTCCCTCCGCAAGATCAAATATTCATATGTCCTCCCATCATCTCTCTCTCCCTCCTCATCTCTCCATCGCTCGCTGCGTTTAACCCCCGCGTCACGTCTTTTCTACTTCTGTCACTCCCACTCGTGCTTTCTCGCCCACTCGTTTTTCACATCTCCACACTTCAGCTCCCACACCTGGGGCTGTCATGGCGACACAAGTGTCTTTGCCAGTTTCAGCCGGATGCAGTTGTCATTTTCCCGTCCAGTGGCCACACTGTGAGAGCAGCGACTGCTCTCGTGCCCGTGGGCATGTTAGTCTTCAAGTGTAGTGTGGTCATGTACATTGTGCGTCATTATCCTGAGGCAGGATAATGACAGTTAACAACTAACAAAGAGCTGGTCTGAAGCCAGAATTTGAGGGACCCATTATCCAGATATATATGCGCCTACAGAGGCAGGTGTGCAATGAGCACAAATTCAGCTTGTTACACAAGCGGATGATGTAGACACACCCTAAATGCACCTGCATCATGTGTTCCGATTGTAAAAATAGATCCATTGTCTCCTCCCAATGTTTCACCTTAACAAAGCTTCAGCAGCAGGTCTCAGTCTCTGCATGAGTAACATCTGTAACACTGAGTAACAACATGTTACTCAGTGTTACCACAGGTTTTATAGAAATACTCCGGCTACTGATGTTTACGTTGGAAAACCTCTGGTGCTGATTCTGTCCCCTGTCTCCTATCGGGGCCTCCTGTTGATGGCTGAAACTTAGACCTGTGGACATCAATAGGTGATGACAAGGAGGCGAGCAGGAGACAGAGAGTCAAGGAGACATGAGGGGAAAGTGAAGAGAGGGATGGGAGGAGAGCACGTGGAGAACCTGCCTCTCCTGTCTCTCCCGTCATGAATATTTGATGCAAAGGGCTAAAACCAGCACCAGGAACTCTGAGGAAGTGTGACAGATGAAAACGCTCGGAGCGGCTTTGCAACAACCCAAACGCAGGGAGAGCTGCTCCTGTGGGAGACGTCCGGGAGGAGAGGGGAGCTGGCACGTGAGTGTGTGGAGGCATGGCAGGGTCGCGAGTGTCATACACAGGCTCACATGTGTCTTTATTAGGAGAGATCATGTGGACTAGAGGCATCCGGGTGAAAGAATGAATGAGACTGGCTGAAACTAGCTTCTTGGAGCAGTGAGAACTGCCATGTTATTCTTCGTTATCCTTATGAGGACATTTGACCATTATAAAAAGTACAGGAACACACACACACACACAGGCGGAGGCTGGCACTCGCTCGCCGTCGCTCTGTGTGCAGGCAGGGCCAGTGAAATATTGATGGAGGCGCTCTCCTCGCCTTAATGAAAAATCACCCTCCGATAAATGTTTCATCCCTGCAGATGCATCACCTACCCGGATTTAACAGATGAGGCTATTTGCTGTAGGAACACAAACACCGAGGGAAGAAATGGGCCTCGGCGTAATTTGTTGTCATCAGCAAACAGCTAAAAGGGACAAGGTGGAGGAGGTTTCAGCAGACAAAGGGAGGAGGAGGAGAGGAGTGATTCTGATTCTGATTCTCCGCTTTACATAAACAAGACGTGAGCTGTTAAATGTGTGTAGATAATAATGTAAACAGCCAAACACGGCCTGGTAATTGTGGTAACCTATAGTTCCTGGCAAAAGGGAAGAACAAGAAGAAGATGATCGTTCAAGGGGCCTGTTTGTAAGATCTCTCTGCCGTCAATTTTTTTTTCTTGGTGGGAGCAGGTGGTGATAGTGGATTGCCAAGAGCTGACAACCATCGTTGCGTTAAGATACGCCGTCTGAACATGGCTGCTTCTTCAGGGAAGACTGGATGCTGTAATGACTTGTTACCAGGAAGTGATGTAATGGGCTGTCTAGCCAAAGCCTGATTTTTACATGCTAAATAAGAAAGTCGAAGAAATGTGATTTCAGGAATGTGATCAATTATGTCTCTGTCTTATTTACATCCTTTTTCATTGCTCATATTAGAACACAGAAACTTGTTGTTACAGTTTGGCGAGAGGTGTTGACTGTTAGCATCACTGAGTTTTTTACGCTGACTCAGCACGATAAAGAAAATCTGTACGCGCAACTAATGTGTGTGAAATGTGTACATGCATATGAGCCAACGACCCACTAACCCAGTTTATGTCATACCAGCAGCCCATGGTTCTTGCCATGCGATGCAACATCTGCTGTTCAGCTCACACCACCTGCCTGCCTATATTTGTACGCTCTTTGTATACATCCATATATATCTTTCACGCCACATGTCAGATGAAGTAAAGTGCTGGCTTAAGTTTGCACACACGCTCTGTCAACTGTCCAACCGTGGTGGCATCAATAATTGATAAAAACAGAATGCATGAATAGTTTCATAGTTTGAGTCACAGCAGCAATCGGCTCCCTCCGCAGTCCAACGGCTGAGTTACATCGATATATTGGAACGGTTTATCGCCCAGGGCCCTGATCTGTCATCCAAAGCATGGAACATAACAGGACTGTTTTGATAGTTCATGTATGGAGTGGCTGGGAGTAGTGGCTGACTTTGGGTCAGATTACAGCAGAGGCTTGTTTGGGACACAATATTCTCCTCCTCAACGACTGTACAGTGAGGAGAACCAGTCTTCCTGCTCCTCACTTACATAGCAATCACATACTGTAACCGTAACACCTCTGGGCTGTTTTCCCAAACTCATGCCAAACTGTCAATGACGGCGACTAGGTTGACTGACAGTGCATGGGATCTCGCCATGGAAAGCAAGCTTATGCACAGAAAATTGTATTTAAATGCATCCGTTCTTATTAAGATTCAGACAGGACTGGCTGATTCTTTCTTTACGGTTCTCGCTGTCTCTTCATTGTTATTGAGCGAAAACCCATTAAAGCCGGGATAAGACTTGGCAAGCTTGAGGGATGCTGCCAATACAACTCGGCTGACATTGGCGGTACCCTTGATACCCCAGCCTTCTGCTGCTCTCATGCTGAATGATAGAAATATTGGAATTCAGCTGATTTCCCCTGGCAAATCCCAGACTTGTTCCCCAGCTGCAGTTAAACACAATACAAGAGGTGAAACAGCTAAATTGAAAAGATGAAATGGTTTCAGCAGGCATTTTTAGAGACAATGGTGCCAATCAGGAAGGGTCCAGAAGGCATGAATAAGGAAAGGGCAATGTCAATGAATTCTCCTACAGTGTCCCTGTATGACAGGAGGCTGGGAGGAGCACAGCAGCAAAATGTCTGTGTAAACACAATGTTTGTTAGTGTTGCGTTAACCGTTTTGTTGTTCCTTAATTTAATGGTTATTTCAGTCACCTGCTTTCTGGCTCTCCAAATCAAATGTTGTCTCATGCTGTAGTTCATTTAAGCCGGAACGTGGCTGGCAACCAAGCTAAATACACAACTAAATGGTGGCAATGGTCCACTGTCAGCGCGGTTAATAGTTTGCTTGTTCTACCGCAGGTGATTTTTGGCACGCAGACATCTGAGCCATGTCTGCAGTGTCTGATAATGTGAAACCACCGCTGCTACAAAAACATGCAGCTACAGTGTTTAAGATGATGTGGATCCATTTACGTTTACACAGGTGAGTCGGTCACAACACTTGAGGATATTCAGTGAAATTTGTTCAACTGGGAATGTTTGATAAAGCAAAATAACACTAAGTCAAAGGATTTTGTTTTATGATTCTATAGAGAAAAGGAGATCAGTCCATGTGAGTGGTTGGAAGAGCAGGTAAAAGCATTGTGCTCCTTCAAAATAAAATCTTTTGTCTTTCCGTGAAATCAAAATCAAAAATCTTTATTTGTCACATGACATTGACAGCAGATAATGTCATGACAATGTCATATATGAAATATGTTGCATTGCTTTGAGTGTTAAACATGACATGCAATTTGATGATGTAGGCTTTGAAAGGAAATCATCATCTTCTTCTTCATTGTCATTTTCAAATTCAAAATCAGTGTATTATCAAAAAATATTTTTTTAAATGAAAAAATAGTGTATTGATTGCTAGGTGACGTTATTGCGTCACCTCCGCTGCGCATAACCAAACACGGCGAAGAGTTCAATGAGTTTGCGGGAAAAAAAAAAGTTTGCGGCTTCCAGGAGCAGCGCGACACGCGACTTACTTTACGGCAAACAACCCACAGGCGGTACTCGGCGTGGAAAGAGACGCTATCAGGACGACAGCCCTTGTTGTGAGTTCGTGTACATTTTTTGACATTTTTCAGGTATTTCAGTTGTTTGTGTTGGTGTCAATGGATTTTAATTTCGGAGTGTGTCTGATATGGGACAAAACTTCCCTGTGGGAATTCACACATTACTCAATCTGTGTATACTGTGTACCGCATGCAGTGTATTAAATGCAGTGTATTACATACAGTGTATTACATACAGTGTATTAAATGTAGTGTATTACATGCAGTGTATTAAATGCAGTGTAGAGGCTGATGAAATCTCTGAGATGGTGCCTGTTCTCATGACGGAAGTTTTACATTTGAAATGTTTGTGTCTCATGTGACTTAAAGTGTCCTCTAGAGGGTGACAAGCCGCCACAGGTGACCACACCTGAGGATCTGCCAACTAGCCAGGAACAGTGGAACAACAGGAACAGAAGAAGGTGAGTCAGGTTTGGTAATGGGAAAAATAATAAATGGCAGCAATAGTAATCATGGTAATGATTTTATGTATATATTGATTCTCTTGCTTATGGGATTTTAATACGTAGAGAGAATACTAGAGAAATAAAAATTAAAATGCTTTAGTGTATGTTATACTACAAACATTTACAGTAAATAAACCTGTGATATTTGGCATTCATTTGTAAAAGAAGTGAAAATTTTAAGGAAAAGAATTTTGTCCACCACCAATTTTCTCATCCTCCGCAACAATTTCCAATCATTGTTTAAGTCAACAATGAACTCACATCAAGGAATTCTTCATGGGGGCGGACATCATTTCCTGTGACGCTCAAGATGGCTACCAGGTAAGCCCCTATTTTATTTCACTCTAGATAAATGTTCAAGGTTTGTTTGTTAGAGTGCCTACACAACTTTTCATGTCTCATTACCGGTAAAAAATTTTTCTCCATAAATAGGCTAAAGATAAACAGCTTGCTAAAGTTTAGCTTATGGTGCCTTCAGAGAGGGGAGAAAAGTTCAGGTTCACTCATATGCCGCAAAAGCATT
Organism: Trinectes maculatus; assembly: GCA_016785345.1. Taxonomy (NCBI): domain Eukaryota; kingdom Metazoa; phylum Chordata; class Actinopteri; order Pleuronectiformes; family Achiridae; genus Trinectes; species Trinectes maculatus. The sequence continues at coordinate 153,467 of JAFBJQ010002159.1, forward strand.
ATCATACACTGCAACAGTTGAAACATGTAGCGGTAGAGAGATTCACTTTCAGTTTCGGTAATGAGAAATTGATGTATTAAAAGTAACATGTATAAACTTGTTATTATTTATTTTTTATTATTTCCAGATATAACTTAATATTTGTCTAAAACATTTACTAAAAAAAACATAGTTGTTACAAACCTAAGAAACCCACAACATCAAGTAAGTCAAAAGTTAAGAGGTTAAGTTAAATAAGATTATTAATAATTAAGTTAGATAACTTTATAAATAAGTTAGATAAATTAATAAATTTATATAAATTGATAAATTAATTTTCCGTTTCTCTTATTGTTATCCCATTGTTATCTAGATGCTAGATACTTAAACTGTTTTTCTTATTTCATGAAACAGCTGACATCCACAACCCTGGGATCATCAACACAAGAGTCATGTTCTCCATGTTGCCATGTCTGCTCTGAAAGACAGGAGGGCCCTGACAGCGCTGAGGCCACCACAGAGGTTGGACAGTCGGTCCTAGTTGAATATGATGCTGAGCTGTTCCCTGGTATAGTTACACAGGTGAATTTCTTTTCAAGATTTCTATTTAGCTTTATCAATAGAAAAAACATCTTAATTCTTGTTGGACTAGCATCGTCGTCCAGTTCTAACATTGTGCTGGCAAGTAGCTCAAGACACGCCTTAAAAATGCTTTTCGACACCATGAGTTGTGCTGGGGAAAACTGCTTCTTTGTCCCAAGCACCAGATTACCTGGAGAAAGGGTCTGGTACTACCATTAGTGACATAATTCCAGAACCGCTTGCTGTCACTTCCTCTGCCAGACATTTCTGTTTTGCCTGATGTGTGGGCAAAGCACAAAAGGCGTACATGAATGATTAATATTGCTGTGGAAAAACATAGATTGGTGAAAGCACTCGTTCTAATTCATTTCATTTGAGTTGTTACATGAGATGATTCTAATGTTGTTGGCTAAATGAAGTTTAGGTTCAAATTCAACAAGATCACCTGATGGTATGTTGCCCTGAGATGATTCTCATGAACCCATAATTGTTTGTTATATTGAAATGACTCTCGAGACCATATGATTGTATGTTACTAAGTGATACGATGATGAATTGAAATGTTTTTGTTGATAAAAATATATTTAAATAGTGGTATTGTGTGTTAAGTATGAATCCTTGCTGACCTATGAATGTGTCAAATCTCATTTCCGAAAACATTGAATTTCATATCCGAAACACCATTCTCATTACCGCAGTATGTGTTTTTGTTCTGGATTTTGTGAGAATCACCCATACAAAGATCCAGTATTTTGTGATACAATTTCATGCCTCAGCAGATGAAATGGTGTGACTACATATCCAGTACGAGTGATAGTAAAATTTAGAAGGAAATAAAATGGGATTGTTCAATACAGGTTTCCACAGTTTTATGAACCACACACACTGATACAGATTGTGATAAAAATACAATTTGTGCCAACAGCTGGCCGTTATGGCAAACAAGCGTTTAAACAACAACAGCCCCAACCAACATTTCCTGAGAATGAATAACGCTTTCAAAAGCTTTTTTTCTTATAATGGTAAATATGAATCATTCAGTAAATAATATATTTTGTGAGGTGTTATTATGTTGCAAGACTTTACTGAATGATATATACAATAGCTTATTACCTGTGTAAGTGCAGCCCTGCAGCTTCTTCATTGATTGTGAAATAGTCAGGAGGCTGACATTTTGGGATGGACCTGTTATTTTCGTTTTTTTTACCATGATACTAAATATGTGACCATAAAGTAAGACATTTTTAAATTAAGACAGAGTGGGCCTAGTGCGGCTGAAGGAGGAGGTCACGTGGCGTGATGGTACTGTCTTGCAGTTCTTATCACAACTGCAGCCAACAGAGAAGTTATGGCAAAATCAGTTTTAGTGTTTGTAAGTTTCTAATGCAAAATGCCCCTGCTGCTGTGAAGATAGCCTTTGTAGATGAACCCTGAATTACTGATACAAATCTAATGAATATGAATGTAAATATATAGTTTTAACAAAATCCCATAATTCAACTATGAATTTCTTCTTTCATGTAAGCAGCTTTCCGGCAATGAAAGCTCATTGGTGACTTGATCAGTAGCATTCCCAAAGTGCTTCTACAGCTTGAAAACACTGCTGTATGCTACTGCCATGCATCATGAGACAACAACCATGCATCATAACAATACAACACTGGCACATTCAGGACATGCTGACACAGCAGCATAGCTGGGCTGGCAAGGTGGCAGTCATACCCACACACTGGTAGGCCTGGCAGAAACATGATTTGGAAGAGCTGTTGACTGGGGCCATGGGCACGGCTCCTGGCATTTACAGTGCTGGTGTAATGACTGTGTGATTGATTGGAACCACAATGAGGGCTCATGTACTCAGAGCGATATACAGCATCCACCAGGCAGCTGGCACTCCTGGATTAGAGTCCCCCTGGGTTCCCACCCAGATTAAAGGGTTACATTAAACAGCATGAATAAAAGATTGACATTCTTCTCTTTGGAGCGTACCCGCAGGAGAAAGCATCGGAGTGTGTTTACATTTGTGCCTGCTGGGAAGGATGCCATGGACGCACTCACTCACCATCTCCTCTTGGAACGCACGCACGCTTGTGCATGCAGCAAATGTCTCGATCTGTTGCTTTATACATCCAAGGGCAAGAAGAATTTAAATATGTAATTACCAGCTACAAATTGTACAAATGGGACAACCGGAACATGATTATGGCAGTGTTAAAGGTTACCTCAGTCATTTGGATAATTGTATTTTACATGCTCGGGGCCAGGTTCTCCTTGAAGAGGAGCGCACATGGGGAGGAACTGTAGTGCCACCCGAACTGTTTCAGAGGAGGCATCCAGAAGCTTAATGTTATCACGCTTTAATGAGGACATTTGTGCCCATGGTCAACATAATTTTCCTCAAACCTTATGAAGAGAAATGGCTGCGGGCGCTTTTATGATTTTAATCTTTCTAATTGGCCCCATAGTTCATGAGCTAATGTAATGAGGAAGGATGGGATGCTTTAATCAACCACAGGCATTGTGGGTAAACCAGTGGGCAGTGTGGGCGCCTGGCACCGTCCAACGCCTATTCCTAGCTGCACTATTTCATCCTGACCTCACCAGTCACTTAAGCAAATGAACAAGCCGCTCACGTGTCGTCATGGCGATATTTCACACGTTTTTTACCAGCATTAGAAAAATTACAGCCGTTTCCCCCTACCCCTGCTCATGGTGCTTTGCTAATTATTTATTTATAAACACAACAGCTTAAAGAGTGTTTTACAGTGTCTTTTTACAGCGGGTCATACCCAGCCTTTATGAGACTGTCGGATGTAAGACTAAAAAAACAGCAGCATATAAAGAAGTTAGATTTACCACTACATCAAGCAGAATCAGGAAATAAAACCAGGATTCTGTGTCGGCCCGATTGGGGATTTATTAAGCTTTTTCTATTGATTAGTCATTCATCATTCAGTCCCTGGACTCAGCCAAACACAAGAGGAAGAGGAGTCTCTGGCCTCAGATGATGACTCGCACATAATCAATGGCTGATAATACAGAGGCTGCCCTAATTATTGACGACCAGAGCAATGCTCCCCTCTGTTTCTCTATTCATTCACAAAGGGTCAATTAAATAGCCATCTCAGCCTCAGTTGGTGGCTATCCAGCTGGTTAAATAAGCTCGAGTCCCGCAGGAGACAGGGGTGAAAGGGTGACAGACCTTGGGACTGAGGGCCTAAAGGCACAGCAGTGGACAGTTGGGCTCTCTGACCGAGGAGGAGAGAAGGTTTACTTATCAGTCGGCTCATCAGCTAACAGCCGCACAATCACAGGTGCAGCTTGGCCTGGGATGGGCGCACAGCGAAATCGCAAAATCTCCCACAGCTTAAGGCAAGGTTACAGTCTCCTGCTCTTATATTAAGTTTTGAATGTGAATGTGTGTGTGAAGCGTAGTCAAACTACAGGAAGCTTTGTGGCTTGTGGTTAGAACCTGATTTCCATTATTTTGCACCCGGTGCACAGGCAAAAGTCTTTCATCACAGACATTCCAGACATTTCTCTGTCTCACTGGTGAGAAACAACTGGAACGTGGACAGAAAAAGCATCAACACATATTGTCAACCCACTCTCTCTCTCACACACAGACACACACATACACACACACACTTCTGCTGAGGTGATGTTATAGTAGTAAGTGAAGAAATGAGGTCTGATGAGAGGAGGGTGGTCCAACATCTCCTTCCATAATGAATTAAACCTAATCCTAGCTACCTCTGTCCACAGACCACCACCTCTCACCTCTGTACCTCCACTGACCCCATCCTGCAGGTATCCCTTTTCTGCACTGGCTCACCTTTGACCCCTCACTGCTGTCAGCTGATATCTGAATGGAAGAGAGTTTTCAAACAACAGGTATGAATGCCTGTGTCAAAACATGAATGACTGCTCACAGACACAGACCTGACCTGGTGACCTCTAGAGTTACCATAAGGTAAGATGACACTGCTGCATTCATTCAGCATGTCCTAAAAAACACACCCTATAATAAATGGTTTGTGTAGATTTATACTCAGTGATGTGGTGAAAATAATTAAACGATCCAAGTTTAACAAGTCTACACTGACACAACCTCAGCAGTTATAAAGAGTCATGCTTGTTCCTCCGACACTCAGGCCTGCTAGCGCTGTGTTGTTTTTTTTTTTTATCTCCTAGTTGCTCTGTGCTTCCTGTCTGTATGGGGCTGACCAGGGAACATACAGCAGCCTCATCACAGATTGTTTTGTCTAAAATAGCAGTACTACTATGGAAGTGACATCAATGAGAGTGGTGAGACTGAATCAACACAGCTAAAGATACTAAAGATACTTTTTAGAGCCAAGGGCACCTGCAGGGGGGGATTTTCTCAGTACACTGTAATAAAAATGTATGGTTCTTTTAGGTAAAAATCTTTTAGGTAAAAAAAACCCCAAAACATTTATAGCCTATTAGTTTTGAAATAACATCACAGACATAGGGATTATAGAATGACTTATTCATTACATTTAGTAGTGTGTAACATGTAGTTCTCTAATGTAATAGAATCTAATTTAAGTGTATTGTCCTTTAGATTAATTTAAAGGCTTCCGGTGATTTAGTGTGGGCTAAATAAGTGGAGTGTCAGTGATGAACTCGTCTTTCTTTCAAGTTGAATGATTTAGATCAACCTGAGCTGTGAGGTCAGGTTTCTCATCTCACATGTTGATGTCTAATTAACTCTCGGAGATAAGACGCACAAAGTGCAGATAGAATAGCCGCGATCAATCTCTCCTCTGCGGTCGCAAGTGTAAATGTTTAGATGTACAGCCGTGTTACTTCCCATATTAAGACACATTCATTAACACACAGCCAGGAGGCCTATCAAGACTAAGTCTGACCTGCTGGGCCTTTGTCAGTGGGAGAGTCTGCACCTGGACAGCTGTATATTTGTAGATGTGCTGGTGCATGTGGATCAGTGCACACATAGAAATGTCTGTGTTTGCATGTCTATGTCTGCTTGTCAGAGAGTGTGTGTGGGTTTGTGTGTACAATTTGAGGGATGTGTAGATATGTGAGACGCCTAAGCTCGGGTGTGTGAGTGTTTTTATGTCACAGGTCAGATTAGGAGAGACTGGAAGGTTGATGGGATCATGACATAACAAGCACAACACGTCCCCCAACACACACAGCGCCCACGCGCGCACACACACACACAGACAAGGAATGCAATCTTTCAGCTCTAGTCTGACTTTCCTGTTTGAATTAGAGATGCAAACATCAGGCCACTTTGATAAATGGTGTTTATCCAGGGCCAAAGGATCAAGGCAACAGTAGTGTAAATGTTATTTAAATTGATGAAGAAATGAGAAGAGAACAAAGCATTGTGGGAAAACAAACTGTGAAGTCAACACTATAGGGGCTTTGTGTGTGTGTGTGTGTGTGTGTATGTGGGGGGGTACTTGATGCTAAAATTAAGGGGCATCTAGATTATAAGGTGGGTTAAAAAAAGAGCAAAGCAGGGGGCACCCAACATGTCTTGGGGCAGCACTTATCTCTGAATGAAAGGAATGCACGAGACCAAACACAGCAGCCAAATAAGATGTGCAGTGAAGGAGAAGCAGGAATCAATGGGTAGTTTACCGCCCAGCTTCCAGGGGATATAAAGATACCTTTAGGGTAGAACACAAGTGTGTGTGTGTGTGTGTGTGTCTATTTGATTGTGTGGTTTTTCTGTGCTTCTTTGTGCACACGTGCATGGAGAGGTTCTTAAAGAATTGTCCTATGTACTTTTAGCTGCAGGGGAGTTGGGTGGGATCCCCTCTACCCCCCAACACAACCTCAATCAACATCCCCCTTCCTCCTTACACACCTGCACCCCAGCAAACCATCAACCCAACTGTCTGGAACCTTTCTTAGTGGGGTGAAAAGAGTGTGTATGTGTGGGGGGGTATTTAATGACAGAGTGGCAGTGTGTTTCTTAGCCACCCGTGGGTGTACCTGAAAGCACCACCCCCCGAATGGGGCTTGAACTGTGGTGGCTCTGTCATCAGCTTTGTTGTGGTGCACTGAGGGGGTGGGGAGAATTTGTTGTTTTGTGTGGCAGAATTGTCACACCAAACTTCATTCAAATTTCTGTGAATTTAAGACTTCCTCATTACACTGCCTGCTTATTGGTAGGCTAAATACGCCGCCGCTTATCCTAACTGTAAAGCTATCATTTAAAAGCGCTGAACGTTTTATCTGTATCTAAACATTTGGAAAACATGATTTGAATGTGTGAATGAATGGCTTCTTTTTTGCATTCTGTGCAGTGTGGAATTTTTCTTGTTTGGGATTTGAACAATAATTTGAAACTACTGTCTTGTGAAAATGTAAAGCTTTAATAATACAGGACATACTATGTGTGATTATCACCTGTACCTACGTGTTCTCTCAGTTCCTTGTTTGGTTCAGACCAGTCAAAAATATATGGCCATTTCTATTGGAACTGAATCAACAAAGTGTAATCGAACGTTTGAAAAGAATAGATTTGCACACTGGATAGCTCCTATTAAAGGATTATGTGTGCTGTAGTCTGAGGACAAGCCTTTTGATTGAAACATCACTAGAGCAAATAAAATCCATTAACAGAAGCTTTTAGGTGTGCGGTGCTACTCTTTTCATGATTTATGATAAGTAACAGCAGCAGCCATGAATTTTTTTAAGTCATGAATTAAGTTATTCAGTACAACAATATCTACTTTTTGTCCCTCTGCCAAAGGAAAACTGGCTCACTCATAGCATTTTATGGTTCATTAATATGATTTGATTTTCTTTTTGCAGAAGAGAAGATAATCAATTGATGCATTTATTACCACACTCAAAGAAGTTGGACAAATGGTTTTATAATAGTTCTGTGTGTGTGCTCAGACTTCATTCACTACTGACAACACTAACGAAATCCGTAAAATAATAGATCAATTTCTTAGTGAGAGAGTTTCAGGGTTGTGTGGAAGTAGCCCGCTGTCAAACACCAGATAGATTCACATCAGAAGGTGAATTCAAACATTTTTAAAATTTCTGACAGTCGTACTATTTTTAAAATGTCATTACTATTTATCACATTATTTTTTTGACAGTGTCTAAAGATCATTAATGTAAAACAGCTTTGCAGAACATCTTTGATTATCATCATGCAGTGGTCTAATTTGAAGGAGATGATAACTATGAAAAGAGCCAGTTTCCTGTCTTTTCCTATGTTTCTTTTTCCCCTCTGTCAACACACACACACACATGCGCGCGCACACACACACACACGCACACTGGGTAACCCCAGCATTTTGTCGTCATTAATTAGTAATTACAATCTGTTTCCTGAGTGTGTATCCAGAGGGTTACTAAAAAAAGTCTTTGGAGGAAATGATAATAAATAATAATCAGACTTTACCAATTAAGACTGATTACCCTCGGTATAATGTTGGGTGCTACACACATACACACACCACAGTTACAGGTTTGTTCAGATGTGTGTGTATGTTGATGTGCAGCCACACTTGCAGCTGGGTTTCTTCCTGAATAAACTTCCTTGCTCTAAATGGTAATATTGCAGTAAGTAGGAATCCCCCAAACATTCGGCTCCTCACAGGGGCTCAGTTTAATTTCAAGAGACCAGGCCTGGGCCTCTCAGGAAGACTCTAAGCCTCTTTAAGCTACAGTCTTAGCAGAAGACAAAAGCAGTGTGGCTTGGGGAGGATTAGTAATATTGGTAGCTGACATCCCAAAACGTGATTAAGTGTTTGTCAAGTGACTGAGAGGGAACTCGTGGGACTTTAAGTAACGCACTGAAGATGCCAGCTCCTTTCTGATGGTAAATAAGGCTGGGAGACGCGGCTCAGTGGAGGGAGAGGGGCGACAGTGGGGAGGAAGACGCAGAAGACGTCAATAAGGAACGCTTGGCTTCTGACAGGGACGATGCAGCTGCTTTTGTCTCTCTGACGTCCTCAGGGTTGGACCATAAGGAGCTGCGATCGCACACATGCACCAGCACATTTTTTACACACACTTTCTCCACACACTGTGAAATGCATACTTTACATTATTGATTCGAAAACGAGAATGTTCTCTCCGACCACAGCGACCGAACATTTACACAGACTGTTAAAGAGTCATCTGTCGGTGAGATAGTTCACATCCTACCACCCAAAGAAAACACATGGAGCACTTGTTTCCTTATGTATCACCACATACTTAAAGCACTTGCACTGTATTTTTATAGAACATGATCGCATATTTTCCCAACAGAATTAAACATTCATGGGCTACCGCCAACACTTCTCCGTTCCCCTCTTTCCGCCCGTGTCAGCAGATTGTAATGGCGTGTAATTGTCATCTGTCAGTAGCCTATGGGCCCGTCCCCAACGGCTGCTATGTGACTGACACCCACTGGCACCGCTCTAAGAAGTGCCATATGGCTACAGTTAACACTAACATATAGGACTGTAACGCAACCTCATGGGAACAGACCGACAGGACTTGAGGATACAGTGTCCTTTCTGTGTGTGTGAGTGAAAGTGAGTGAGAGTAAGCAGTGACAGATTGGCTTTTAGACGTATCACTGTCAGCGTTACGTGGTTAAGGTAGTTCCTTTATTGAAATGAAATCTTTGTAAATAGAAAGTGGTTTATACCTTAAAGTCTATGTAAGTGGAGTGTGTATAGATGCAAAAAATAAATAAAATAATGACGGCAACAATGGCATTGTCCAGTGATTCATTGTGGGAGCGCCAAATAGATATAATGCGGATAATTTAACAGTCACTTTCTCGCCTGAGAAAATCTCAAGAGAAAGTTTGATTGGCAGGTGAGAATAGGGCTTTTCCTGCATACCGAAAGCGTTCGCATGATTTAGTCCTACACAATTTTTTTTCATTTCTGCAGGCTAAAACTAAACTACGGCCTGTGGTTAACACACAGCCATATAGGCTGTTCTTTGAGCTATATGCTATTGCCAGCATGCTAAAATGCTCAGTGACAATGTTGATATACTCACAGTGCCATGTAATTTAGTGTTTAAGCATATTAGCATTTTGGAATTAGCGTTAAATTTAGCTGAGGGTGGTAGTTTTGCAAATGTTTGATCATAAACCAAACAACATAGAAATATTTAACACGAAGCTGCAAAAGTACAATTATTACTTTATTTTGTGTGATTTTCTTTCAGACGGCAGTACTGAACAGGTTTTACGGTATTCATAAAACCTGTTAGCACTGAATCGTTAGCATGTTTCTGATGGCATGTGCTGTTACTCTATCAGCATTAAAACCAGCTTGGTGTCAGATATTCCGTTTCACGCGCTACACTGATCTCATGTTGTGTATACTCTGAGTGTGTGTATGCGTGTGTGCGTGGGTGTGTGTATGAAGACTTTGGCCTGAATCATTTACCACTGGCTTACTGTGATAAATCTGACCTGTCTCTGTTACTCTGGGATATGTGCCATTGAGGGATGGCGGCTGTGTTGTGTTACTGAGGAATGAGGCTGGAGAACAGAACTAGTAAATGACTTTAACCCTGGGAGAGAGCTGGGTTGTCATTAACACCGGTGTAACGCTACAACCCGCAACACAGACATGACAAGGACATGAGATGTTGCGCTGTAGTTTTGACCTTGTGTCATATCAGAGGGGTTGTATGGATGACGGCTCAGCTGTTCGGCTCGCTGGTTTTCTTATTTTTAGATTTATGTATCGCACGTGTCCGCGACTGAGCGAAAGAAAACGTGCTGGTACATGTTTTCTCAGTGGCTGTTTCTCATTTTTAGATTTTAGGTTTTATACTAACAATCCTTTAATGCTCACATCCTGTCAGGATTGTCTCATTTACAAAAGTGGAATGTAAATGTAAATTATTGACATTATAAAAACGTCCAGAAAACGGTTCCATTTTTTTAAAGGCCCAGCAGCTTCTCTTTATCATCGACCAGGTGTGTGTTGGGTTAGTGGGGCTGAAAAGGTCAGAGGTTAGTCTAGTGTGTTGGTTGTTTGGATCCCTGGGGTCCAGGATGACTCATAACTCCTGAATGGATCATGTCTTGTAATCACTTTGTATCCATAAACATTCATAGATCTCATTAGCCAAAGTCTAAGATTTTCACTTGATAGTAAATTTGTACATTTTCTCCTGTAAATTAGCTAATGTTAGCATGCTAACGTGCAAATCATATAATGTTGATGATGATATGAACATTAATTCTGCTGAAAATCAGTTTGCTAGCTTTGCGTAATTACCATTAGTAAGTTACACAACACCAGGCACACGGTGAAACTGGTGTGGGCTCTTGTTCATTTATCATCCACTTCTTTTTTGTCACCTCATTTCTATAGACGTCTTCATCTTTCTGCGTGGAGAACCAACCTGTCTTCATTTCACATGAACCTCTGTCATAGCGGCTGTCTTCCTCTCCCTCATGTCCCCGTCTCGCTGTCCTCAATCGGCGTGTCAGTCCGTCACTTTCTAAACAGGCTGAGGCAGTGTGGCATTGTTGCTGATTTCATACATGTCATACGACACAATTACATTAATGGCTCCATGAATGGATTTCGCAGCGAGCCAGTGGGACGTGTTTGGAGACACAAAGAGGCTGTCATCTCTGTTTGGACATCAGCTCCAAAGCTCTCATTAGCACAGGAGACATCTGACAGCCCTGTTGTGAATGAAGAGATGATTTCTTTATGATGAACGCACTTTGAGCAGCACTTAATCTTTCTTTCTTTCTTTCTTTCTTTCTTTCTTTCTTTCTTTCTTTCTTTCGTCCTTCCGTCCTTCCTTCCTTCCTTTGGTCTGACCTTAGCGTTTTGTCTCTTTAATAGTTACGATAACACTGGGCAAAATGACACACTCCAACAGCACACCCAGATCTTGATAGTGACTTACTTCCTGCTCCACCGCTGCTGCTGTGCTTGCGTTTCTCCAGTCATCTCAGCAAACATCATCTCCTAACATTCCAATCACCCTCATCCACTCTCGCCCATACCGTGTGCTCTGGCTTCCCCATTCCCTGACACTTCCCTCTGAAATGTTGTGGAGTGGAATTGTGAGGTGGCATGAAAATAAACTCATCCAAAAAAAAAGAACCTCCAACTTTAACTTCACTACCCAGTTACTTCCAGTTACTCCTCACTGCTGCCACTGCACCATCTGTAAGTTTGCGTCATACAGAAAATATGACCTTTTTTACATTACTTTACTTAAAACCTGGAAATGTTTAAAACGTCACTCCCGTTCTATGTGAAGTAAGTTGGAAAGGTCTTTCACAGATGTGTAAAAGAGTGAACTGTGCATGAGCAAAGCATCAAGTCAAAACTAATGTGCAGCAACAATCTATTCAAACATCCGTCATTACTATTAATGAATGTAAATCTATAACAGTCAGCACGAGATCTGGTAAACAAAAGACTTGAACATTCTCAGCGTTGCTGGGGGGCATGGCGCATATATTAAGATCACAGTTCTTTGATCAGGTTAAATTTAGCATCCACTCACATCATGTTCTGGTGTCATGATGGAGGAAGCACAGGAAGAGTTGTGTCTGAGATTAGTTTTATATTCTCCATCCACTCTGCCTGGAGGCAACACAACTCTATTACAACTCTGTCTGCTCTACGAGGTAAAGAACTGCATTTCTAACCAACCCTCTGCCGAACATGCACAGTCAACACAAGTGATAGCTTTACATTTACATAACATGTTATCAGAGTCAGAGCAGCACTGAGTTAATGCAGCTAGAACCGGAGGCAAAGGCTCATTGTGCTGCCGCCTGGCCAGCAGCCACCACAGCAGCAGCAGCGCTGCCAGTCAGGATGTTGCAGACGGGGAGCCGGGAGTCCTCCACCCTGCCAACCCAAACTGAGTCATGGTGCTGCAGGGAGTTTCACAGTGCACTGTTAGTTTTTGTTGGACACTGTTGCCGACGCCAGTGCGGAGGAACTTCTGGTGTGTGCGACAGTGTGGGACTTGAAACTACATTTTCAGAGATAAAGAAAAGACGTCTGCCAGCACTTATGTAACCTCGAGCTGCCCCTCATCCATTCATTATTTCCTAACTGATAAGCACTGAGAACATTAGTTATGTCATAAAGAATGGAAAGTACTTCTCTGTTAGTCCTGTTTGGTGTAATATTGCACAAGAGGACATGAGAACCACATCTGGACTGGGGAAATATACAATGTGGATGTTAGACCAATAGGAACATGATTTTTCTATTAATTGCTGATTTATTTGTAAAGGACCTATGACGTATAGGGTTTGTTTTCATTTTCAAAGAATCTGAATTATACTGCCGGCAGTGGAACTTCTCTTTCAGTGCCGAAGTGGTTCCTGAAATTGTTATAGATTTAATATATTACATGGACTAGACCCTGAGGACATCCACATAATTAGCTACAAAATGTTCCTTTAATGGCTCTGAGCCTGAAGTTATATGTGAAAGACCCAAACATGAAATTAATGCAAATGTTAGTGTTTAAACTGGACGTGTAAACAGACAACTATTTCCCAATATGTTCACTGCAGTAACTTGGAGTGAAGTCAGGAACTATGAATTACCTCCACCAAAGCAAGGTTTGTTTTCACCTGTGTGTAATTGTTTGTGTGTTTGTTTAATGTCAGCAGGATTACACAAAACCACTTTGCACTAAACTTGTTGGGTTTTAGACAGAGAGCATTAAATGTTGGTGCAGATCCCAGAGTTTCTCTTTATCATAAGACTATGAGGTATTTTTGGATTGGTATTTATATTGGTTTCTCAGCAGGTGATGTCAGAATCCTGTCTTACAAACCTGACATATGGTGTTGATGTCTATGACTTGGTGCAGATTATCAGACTGCTTCTTTCTTTCTTGCACTTTTCTCTTATGCGAACTAGACAGGCATGTAGGAATGTGTCTATTGAAAATCGTTCTACTTTATAATTGCTTTAAAAATTAATCTTGAGGAAGAAGATATATCGCTTTGACAAACACACTCAAGAGTGACCATCGGTCTCAAAAACCACTGCACTGAGCTGTGAAAGATAAAATGTATGCATGAGTGAGGCAGATAAACAAGAGATTCAGTTAGTTTTGATCTGAGTAAAACATGGACGACAAGAGGAGGCCTAGTGCAAAAACTAATGAATGAAGGGTTGTCTGTTATTTTTTTGTGTATGTGTGTATGTGTGCATGCGTGTGCGTGTGTGCGTTGCCAAAGGTGGCGTTAAATGAAATGCTTGCCTCTTTGGTGACCCCACTCCCATCTGTCATGGTAGGAAAAGAGCCCTCTGACACCTACTGACACTCCACCAGGACCCTGATTGCCCCAGTGTGCCAAGTTATGGGTGGGCTTCTGTGTACAGGGAGATCAAGGACACACACACATGCACAGACACAAGAAGATATCAACAAACACATTTCCTCCTCATTGTGGGGTCAGTGTGGGGTGTTAGGTGCCTGACAGTTTGTTGTCACATTCATGACAACAGAGATGGGGTCTTCCGCCACCTGGCTTAGATAAGCACCCAATGCCAGATGTAGCTTCTCTGCAACACACACATATGCACACACCCGCTCGGAGATGCTCAAAGAGTGTGTATGGTGCAGAATGAGGGGCAGCAGTGCAGAGTTTGAGCGCAGCAGCCAGAGAGCAGTCGGGGACGTGACAGCCATGATTGAATATGTGAAGCATCTGTTCTCCTCCCCGGCCTCCTGCAATAACAAAGCCTGATTTGAAAATCTGCTGCCTAAGGCCCAGGTTCATGCCTCATAAGTGGCTAAACATGCAAGAGCCCCATGCTTCCACTGCCTGGCTGAAAAGTTCAACACATCAGTGATGAATGTGGGGAAGCTGGACCTTCTACACAGCACTTTGTGGGGGGTGGGGTGGGTCCAAATTACAGCTGCTTTCCTGGGTTTATTTATTTAAAGCTCTCAGTGGTTAGAAGTCAGTGCACAGCTAATGCAAAACCCCTTTTCAAGGCCATTGACAAAATAATCTCACACCAAGGTCCGTTTAGTAGATGTTCTGGACCTTTCAGTCATATTGCATGAGCTTCTTCAGTGGATGGTGTTTACTCGGTTTTCATAGAAATTGAAATCTTCACATTTCTTTTTTTTTTCCAAGCATGTTAAGACTTTTTGTTAAAAGCTTTGTAAGACACAAATATTTGTAGGGGATACTTATGCCTATGTGTGTGTGTGTCCGGTGTGTACTTGCCATGACTGTGGCCTGCATACGTGTATTGACCCTCTCACCTGACAAACACATGAATAAACATGGCAAGAGGATAATAAGAGCAGGAAGTGCAGAACTGGTGACAGGAAATACAACAATTTCAGCAAACTGTGGAGCAAAGACAATTTTATTGTTTATAGATTTGATAGAATTATAGGACAATCATGCGCTGTATGTAGATGCAGAAGCAGGTTTACTGCCTCATTTTACTTTACACATTGTAAAAAAAAAAAGAAATATATAATATAATTAACCAGTGCCTCGTTTGTTTTCACACGATCCAGTAGAACCACTGGATTCACACTGAAACCTCTGCAGAAATAAAGTGTAATCTCATGTGTTTCTTTTGAAAATGACTGAGCCATATATTATGCTGGCTAAGCACCTTTTCTAACACTTCAGATGAGATGAAATTTTAATCATCCTTCAGGGGAAAACTGGGGCAATGCAGCAACAAAGACAAGGTTGTATTGTCAACCACAGGAGAAATGATACATGCTGTCGTTGTTCCTGCCACACTTGCTTTAAGCGGAACACTCGATCTCTTTACCGCTGCCTATGGTGCATCTTTACCATCAGGCTCACATCAGGCCAACTTAACCACTGGAAACATTCACATTCACACATCAACATCCCCCAGTCTCTGCTCTCACACCAGCACCAAAGCTCTCATTATCAAGTCCTCACTGATCTTTAGAAGCTTCTGTATGGACCCCCCCTGACCTCCCTACCTCCACCCACCCTCCAATAAACACTCTCCCAGCACCTGGCCGTCTGAGCTGGGATCAGGTCAGCTTTGCTTTTCCTGCTAATACTTCTGTCTGTGTGTTTTAGGTTTTGGAAGATTGATTTTCTCATTTTAATCTGACCGTGAGGCTGTTTAATCTGAAAACTACAAGGGCGCACTCATAACTTTCCCTCCTCTGCAGCCTCGGCAGTAATTTGCATGCAAACTTATAAGAAGCTGACCTGAAGCTCAGTTATCCACAAACTCAGCAAAGGCATCAGTGTTATTCAGGAAAATCTCCCAGAGGAAATCAGAGGTGTTTTTAATCCCACACCTTGATCCCATAAACACAGTCAGTGGCAATGTAAAGCTGATGTTTAGCAAGCATATACTGCAGTGCGGCCCATGGTCACATCTCACTTTAATGCAGTGGTTCCCAAACTTTCTCTGCTGGGCCCCCCTTTGGTTGATAAAAAGATTTTTGCACAATGTAATTAATACAAACCTCGTAAACTATAATACAAACCTCATAAACTACCTGAGAGGCAAAAAAACAACAAAAACCTAAAAGTTTGCCGTGCAAGAATTAAACTGCGCCCCCTACAGGGTGGGCCCCCCACTTTGTGAACCACTGCTTTAATGTGTAACAGTGTAACACATTGAGCAGGTAACATTGCATGTGTCAAGTGATTAGGGTTGTCAAAGAGAGTGAGATGTAGCACGTTGGACCAACAGGCTCACTCTCACCCGCACACCACCACCAAAACACATCACACCACTGTCCTTATCAGCAAAGGGGTTGTGGATGGGAGGTCTGGGAACAGGAGAGGAGGGTGACAAAGCACTGAGATCTTGTTGACAGGTAGTTGTCCAGTGGTCCAGACTCTTTCCGACAGGGCTGCCAGAGAAATCGTGTTGACGCGTCTTGTTCTTTGAAGAGACAGCTGGGTTTCTGTGTCGTGGCCGTCGCTGTAGGAAACGAATGAGCATCCCGTCTTACAATGCCGCGGTTGTGTTACAGGAAGCTTTTGACATGTTGTGATGTGTCACATTGTCTTTGCCACTGATTCAGCAAGACTGTGCTCAGCGTGTGAAGGGAGAAATGACATGTCATGCAATTTCCCAGTTGTGAAACGTGAACAAAAGTGGGATAAATGTCAGACGAGAACATAACCATATGGAGCCGAGACTCAGATCTTTGCTGTAAGCTCCAAACATCTGCTGAGAAACCTCTAATGCTGCAATGTTTCAGCGACGAGACAAGTTTTCCATCAGAGTTACCATATGCTCCGCAACCTTGAGTACCTGTGTCTTAACATGTTTTTTAATTGGAACATTTCTGCAGTGAGAGTGTGGCCTCTTTGCCGAAACGCTGCTCTGCCCTCTAATGCATCACTGTGCATAATCGCACAACTTCCGAAATGAACCCACTTGCTCTTTTGCTGTAGCCCAGCACAGGGCGACCTTGAGTTTACAGTGGGCTGGTCCCCACACTGGTGATGGCGGTCGGAGTTGCACTGTGGGTTGCAGCACTGAAACTCAATAGGGTCTCCATATTAGCGGGCACTGAGTGAAACAGTCAACACCAGTGTTTCAGGGAAGCAGTGGAGCTTTTACACCTACTGTAACGCCCCTGCCCTGCTTCCTGCTCTGGATTACATCTGGGTTTACGGTATAATAGGACACACACACACACACACACACACAAATGCTGAGACATTTTCACAATGTCGGCGGCCCTGTCCCCTGTTTTTCACCTTTCCCACCTACTCACATTCACACAGGGCCCATTCAAAGGGCAGCATTGCACCTACTCGTTCTCACATTCATGTGCACACGCATGCAGTGACATCCAAGCTATTTCCTAACCCACTTAATACATACTTGTTATAATAATCTGTTTTTAAGTGTTATGTTAATGGACAAACAGCAAAACACCTAATGCATTAGTGATAAAAAACACACCATTCAGCGCAGCAGTGATAGGATACACACATACATACACACATACATACACACACACACACGCACATCCACATTTACCCTTTTGTTACATATTAGGGAGTTGGTAATGGAAAGACCCCTCCTGTGAGTGCTGGCCTCATTTTCGTAATTACTCTGTGGAAGGTGTAATGGAAGCCTCACCCCCTTGAGCAGTAGAAAATGACACACACAGGCATGCACACACACACGCGCGCACGCGCAAACACACAAATACACATGAAAAAATGTTGACATTTAAGAAACACTGTGCAATTTCCCATTGTTTTTTTTCTTTGTGAATTAAAACATTCTTTAGCTCCTCTGTCAGTCTCTAATCATTTTCATTTAAAACTCTGTTTTAAAATGAAAATGTCATGTTATGGAAATGGAATAATGGAATATGAGTTTAGAGGACGTTACTTTGATTTACAATAATCTCACCATATCCTGACCTACACACTTGTCTTCACCTTGAAATTTAACTATTTACATCACAGGGGCTACTGTTGTCCACATAAGGAAGACACACACACACACACACACACACACACACACACACACACACACACACACACACACACACACACAATCTGTCAAATGGCCAGTCCTATCTGTTATCAGCATGTCTTGGCCTGTCATACCTGCCTGTCGTCTGCACCCTGTGTCCCAGAATACTGACAGATAAGCCCTTCTGTGTGTGTGTGTGTGTGTGTGTGTGTGTGTTTGTGTGTGTGTGTGTGTGTGTGTGTACGATCGCTCACTCATCCTCTGTTCAGGGCGTTCCCACGATATGCTGGGATGTTTCATACTTACTAGTCCTGATTAGGAAAACCAGTCCCTCAGCGAGAGGCTCTATATCACAATCATCACACCATAACACTGTTGTACACTACATACGTGTAACATACTTATAAAATACAAGCACAAGGACACACAGATGTCTCCCTATATAGAAGCGAGACAAGACCCTCGAGATGACATGAGACAGTTCAGAGCAGACATGAGCATTAGATTTGGCCGGACAGTTTTTATAGCTACTCGTTGTAGGATTTGATGAGGACTGATTTTTTTTGGAGGAAGGTTTGTGGCGTCTGGTCATATGTCACTGAAATAAAGAAAATGTCCTTTTTATAATGAAGCCAGTGTCACTATGACTGCAGTCAATAATACAGTCCCCAGATTGTCCGAGGATCTGAACCCCTGAAGGTGTTTGTGTGTTTGTGTGTCATCATCTGCGGAGCAGCTGGGATATTTCCACACTAGTAGAAGATTGGAGAGCCGCTGCTTTGTTTGCATGGGATGAGACAACAACAAAGAGTCACCATGTTGGTCTTTGCGCAGATGTGTGGTATTTGGATGGTTGTTGAAAAAGAGGAGAGCAGATGTCTCCAAAGATGAGTGATGCCTGGTTGTTTTGCAGTTCGTGCGTCTGTAATTGGATTAAAAATTATATTTATTTCTCAGTTTTATCCGAGTACTGGCTGACGAATAATCCCCCATGAGTCCACTTAAGAGGCAGCGAACAGGCAATTGCCAATGAATGTAGATGATGAATAGAGTGAAGGATTTGATATACTACCCAGGTTATATTTTCAGAAGGTTTCATTTTCACTGATCTGTGCAGAACAGGCAAGGAATTATTTTATTATTATTTCAATTATGATGTTTCTTTAAAGTCTAACTGTAATGCACGCGTGCACCCACACACACACACACACACACACGAAGAGGCAAGGCCTGAAAGACACAGTGCTTAGAGGTGGGTGGCACTCCTCAGCGACTCACAGTAATAAAAGTCGAGCGTGATTTGAAAAGGCCCTATTGTGGCTTCATTCTGTTTTTCCACGAGGGTAGCATTCCTTCCAAATTGGACAAAAGAATTTTAATGGGGCGGCTAATGGACTGTGATTAGATAGGAGGAGAGGGAGAGAGGGAGAGAAAGAGAGAGGGAGAGAAATAGGTAGGCCTTGTTGGGAGTGGGCAAGATGGGGGTCTCAGAGTTGCGATGGGGGGTTTCAGTTTCATCCATCCAGAGAGAGGGGGCGATGGGCCAGGAGATTACTCCATTTACCTGCAACCTTTGAGGGAGAACTGGAGTGGAGGACCGGCGGGTTTATGGCGTAGGTCAGGTTGCGAGGGAGACACAGGGGACTCCTCTTTAAAGGTATGGTGGGGTGGAGAGAAGCCCACCTGCTTTTAGCTGTAAGTGGATGCAGCGTGGTTGTAGTGGCTTAATGCAGGACTTACCCGCTGCAGGACTGTGCCATAGGGGAGGAGTATAGATATTTAGAAAAAATGCACATAGGCAGAATGCAACAAAAAGGGAACTTACTTGTCTTGTGTTTTTTAAGTTAAAATTAAATAAATTCATCATAACACAAGTGTCCAATAGAAATCAACTATCACCTGTAAGTTCATGTGTCATGTTTTTACAAAAATGAAGAACATTTGCCCGGGAGAAGTCATGAATGTGATTTCTGAATTAAGACTCGAAAAATTAAAAAGACCCTTATCCTTTTCCTTTCAGCACTGACGACATTTGAGTTGGGCGAAGATAGAAAATGATGTTAATAAAATATGTGTGCAGGAAGTGAACTATTCATTTCGCTGATGATGGATGAATTAATCAGGCAGCAGTCAGCCATACTGCAAACAGAAGGGAAAGCTCCTCTGGCAGCACAGAGAGATGTCACATCTAGATAGAATGACCGATCTGCGACAGCAACTTTCAGTAAGTAATGTCACACTATGGAGCACCTGATCAAGCTGTAGTTGAACATCATGCACATTTACTTTATTAATAGTTCATCTTCTTTAACATTCATTCGACTAGGATCTTGAACTGTATCTTGCCCCTGCAATTCCCTGTTCTCGCCCTACACCAATAACATGAAGCCAGCTTGTACAAAGTCTAATTTAAAGTCCGCCATTGTTTATAACATGACACATAACTGTTATATGTAATTAATGTAGTTAACTTACTTCACTATACATTAAGGTTACTGAACAATTATGAGACTATTTTAACCCTGTAGTTAACACTTGAGTGTGATCCGTCTTTTTTAAATCTGAGATTTTATTTTTTTTGTCGAACACATAAGATGTAACGACATTATCAAACATGTCTGGCTCGCGCAGTGATATCGCCGGTCACATGATGTCGCTGCAGCGGACAGAGACACGTGAGAGAGGTCACAGGGTCAAGGCTGAGATAAATCTTTGTCTCAGCTCAGACTGGTGGATGATAAACAGGAGCCTGTCAATGATCGGCTGGCTACTGTTGACTTTTTATCCATTTGACCATGGAAGGTGTTGCATGGAAATCAGATCACACCGTGAGCTGCGATCTCATGCACTTAATGCTACTTACTAAATTCACAACGTTGTTATTAATTTTACTGTAAGGACAGGTAGACACATGATCCATCTGTCTGTCTGTCTGCTTGTTGATGCTGTTTAATTTTAAGAAAACAGGGCCCAGATCCCCCCTCCCTTTTCAAAACTGAAATTTCTCCAGGGGAGAGAAATGCTGATGCGTTCATTTAGATTGCTGTCAGGTATTTTCATGCTTTCACAGTAATTAGCTCGACGAGCAGCACAGTGACTTGTGCACTTTGTAGCCTTTGGGTTTTGCCTCTGAAGCTAGGTAGAGCCAGGGTGATTGCTGGAGGTTATATCAGGTGAGGAAGCCAGGAGAAGAGAGGAAGACCTGCAGGAGGTTAGAAAATGATTGAATGTACATTACTATATAATTAATATAAGTCGATACCACTGAAGGACATTATTTATAGGTTTGTCTGAATAAGAGCTGTGAATAAGAACTGTGTATGTACAATACATTACTTTTACCATTACTTGTAAAAAGCCTCAAACCAGTTTCATTATAAATATGTCATTTGCACATTAACAATGTGTATTTATATTTTTCTTGTTGCTGAAGACTAGCAGTCTAGCAAACAATGTGTGCATGGTATATATCATACTGGTGCTGTTTGGAACATATGCATTATAGTGCAGTGACACATTATGAACACAATGTGTGGGAGTGTATCAGTAGTTTTCCAAATGCTGGGGATCCGGTTGAAATAAATCTTCTCTTACAGCCACTCCTGCATGATGGAGTGAGCAGCACCTTTTCACACTGAATTTCTTTCTTCAATACAAAAAACTTATTTCTATTCAGAATGTATAGATGTATGGATCTCTCCACCATGATCTACCCCATCACAACTGCTCCGTCTGCCTGCCTCCCACTAGACTGAAATCTTCTCTGTATTCAGACTGCACACGCAAACACACAGACGCACACTCTACTCTTACCTTCCTCCCTATGCAAACAGCCATCAGACACACACACACACACACACACACACACACACACACACACACACACACACACACACACACACACACACACACACACACACACACACACAAACTGCCATTCTCTTCCAAATTGGATAGAGACACTGCTATAGGATATTTACATAAGTAATAACAGGCAGCTGCTCCAGAGGGCAGCAGCCTGTATCTCACTGCACAGAATGGGTAATTGCTATTTTGGCACTGATGTGCTACCTTGGTGTGCGTGTTTAAATGTGCCTGTGTGTACGTGTGTGAGGAGGGACCATCTGAATAAGACTCCGAATAAGACTGGAATTTATCAGTGATGGGTTTGTGCGCGTGTGTGTGTGCAAGTGTACGTGTGTGGTTCCAGACAAAACAGATCTCGTCTCTGCTTGAAATGGCTGTTTGTGCCAGTTTGTGGTCCAGTGGGAGGCAGGCGGATGTGTCTGCAGCCCACAGCTCCTCAGCTTGATATTTGGTGTTGGGCTGGTGGTGTTTGTTATCAGCACATATTGTCCCATGCTACAAGTGTGCTGTTGTGTGTCTTAGATGGTTGGTGTGACTAGATTTCCCTGCCTCCCTTGGTTTTCCCCTCTCTTCCACACTGTGTGTGTGTGTGTGTGTTTGAATATGCTCATTTCAAGCAAATATGTGGGCAGCTGTCAGTTGCTCTGGATGATTCTCTGTGAATATGTTGTTTTGCATTGTTTGTTTGTTTTTTTTTTGCCTGCGCTTATGTTCCTGACCATATGTGGACTATATGCACTGCAGGTCTGTTCTACCATCACTGTGGTCATGTGTGTGTTAGACAGAGATAAACATCAGCAGCTGGTGTGAAGATGAAACATATGGTATGCCCAGCCAATAAGAGGTCTTCACGTGTACAGTGAGTCAAGCTCTGTGTGTTAGTGTGTGTGTGTGTGTGTGTGTGAGTACCTGTCCGTACTCATCAGTGGGCTCGACATCTCGACAGCTCTCTCCTCCTCTGTGCAACTCAATAAGCTCTTGTTGCTGTCACAGTGCAGCAGCGGGACGCCATAGCAACCTTTAGGTGATTACCATGCTCAGCCCAACCTCACCCACCACCTCCATCAACACCCACGATGCAAATACAGCCTGCCCTCAGGAGAAGGAGGGGGTGAGAGGGAAAGGAAGACAATGGCTGCTCTGAACAAAATATTCCACCTCAGCATCTCTCTGCCTCTGCACAGGATTAGGCCCCTGCATTGTGTTATCTGCAACTATCATGTCTGATTTTCAGACAGCACTGATTCCACTGCTTTTAGTTAAACACAGTATAATTGTTTGTTTGTCTGAAACTATTTGTTACCTGTTGTACGTTCTGCAACAGGTCTCTCTTGAGAATGAGACCTCGTGTGTCAATGAGACTACCTGTATAAATAAAGACTAATCATAATAATAATAATAATATAATATAACAATAATATAAGATATGATGTGTCCTTCATGAGTACAGTAGTTGATTTGTCTAATTTTGACCCCGTAAAGGTCTGTAGGATTTTAATATTTTGTTCCAGCTCTTGTCAGAGAACCTGTTGAACATGAACTAGTTCATTCAGCATCTACGAACCATAATGTGCAGATAGAATGTGCAGACATTACAAGGTGTCAGCAGAGTACTGATAGATGCAATGAAGAGGAGCTTGAAGTATGTGGAGAAAACCCACACTGGGAGATGGGTGTGTGTAACACCGCACCACTGTGCCACCCCACATATAGTATATACCTTTTCTACACAAAGTGCAACACTAAATGCAATCAGTGCTGATAGACACATGACCAAAGTGTCATACCAGCCTGCCAGTGTCCACTAGTCTGGTCTGTTTTAGTCATCTTGTGTTTTCTTTTGGTCTTTTCATGTCACTTCCTGTTTGAATTTGTAGCACTTCCTGTTTGTAGTGGTTTATGTCAGTTCTACTTTTCCCCCATTGTTCTCTTTCCTTCCATTAGTGACTACATGCCCCGCCCCTGATTGTTTCCACCTGTGTCTCGTTAACTCACCTCAACAAGCCTCTAGCCTGTCGATTTAGTACCTCTGCCTGACTCTTTTGCCGACCTGTGCACGGACATTCCATTCTGATTAAAGATTGTGATTTTTTTTTGGAACTGCCCTTGAACGTGAGTCGTGCTTTTGAGTCCTACCTATTGGATTACCGTGACACAAAGACAAAGACAGACAAAATGACCGACATTCAGGATAGAACGTTCAGATTTCAAACCCGACATCGCAACAAGATAAAGGAGGCTGTTGTTATGTGTGTTAACTATCCTCTCACCTGGTCACCTCGGGTTGTAAATATGGTGAGACTTTCCACTCCTCATTCATGTTTTTAGTTATTTATTGATTCAACCATTTACATATTTTTTTATGAAATTATATGCAAATTCCATTACAATAAGTATGTTATTCTCCAGCCTTTTGCCAGTTCTGCATGTGACTTGTTGTAACACTGGCTTCTATTTGGCTAAAAACAGGAAGAGGAGTTTTTTCTTATTATTTGCACTGCAAATGGAGCTGAAGCTTTTTTGGTTTTGCAACTATCTGTGACTGGGAGCCAAAGAAAAATGTGGTCTTGGTTTTGCAAACCACATTTCTGACACCAGAATGGACAGTGGTTTGGAATAAAAGCTGCTAACTGACCGTGACTTTCCTTGTTTTCTGTAATAATACTGAGACAACCCAATTCTTCACACAGAACCTTTCATGTGTACCAGTTTGTCTGGGAGGAACAGCTGAAGGGCCAAATGCTCTTTGTGCTTATCCACTCCCACTACCTTCTGTGCCTCCACTCGGTTCTCACTAAATTAGGACATGACATCAGCTGGAACTCAAACTCCATCACCAAATCACAAGTTTCATAGTTCAGCCAAGTGTCACTCTTTGTGCTACTGTAATGCATGTGTGTGCATGTACCTCTGAGGTGTAAACAACACAATAAAAAAAATGACCCCACTAACTGAGAGAGAGTCCATGCATGTCTTTCCTTAAAGCATGTGCACATGTTTACATGCATGCAAGTGCGTGTGCATTAATCCAGATTTGAATATGTGTATATAAATGCTTCCAATATGCAGGAGGTGATCAATGATGCTCCTCATGCAGACATACATGCCCTGCATATCTTCCACATATACATGCACATGCTGTCACAGCTCCACCTCTTTGTCTTTTTTCCGAAAGATAATTAGAAGGCGCTCCGAAACGCCTGACACAGCACCATAAATTCACTTACAAACACCTTAAATCATCTCCCCTCGAGCGCGTATTCCCCTGTGCTGCGGCCAAATGTCTTCTGGGTGTCATTTTTTACAGAAAAAGTCTAAAGCTGCCTCGAGTTGGGCCTGATTTGTGGCTTGTGTTGATGCTGTAAATGTCGAGTGACTTTTGTTACGGCAGACATCTGAATGCATCTAACGGCATCATTTGAATCTGGCAGACAGATGAGCGTTTGCTAAATCGTTATCCAGTCCCCGAACAACCAAAAACAATGCACAGACAACACAACAGCGGGACAAATTGGTTTTCATGGGGTTACCAATAACAATTTGTGAAGTTGATGCAACTTTGTTTTCTTTACACCTCATAAAATATGACAGGAACTTGCACATCACACTTTAGTCACAGACTGGGAAAGAACGTGTTCTTTGAATGTGTTTTTCTTTTTTGGCGCCGGCTCTGTTTATTTCTGTCAGACTTACCACAGAAAGCCATGTAACCTCAATATGTCTTGATCAGAGAAGTGCTATTCCAGTGTGGCATTAGAGAGACTTTCTGTGCGATCACATTCTGTACCCCCTGCTGTCAACTTTCAAACTATTGGCATTTCCCACAACAACAGCTCCGGACTGGGAAAAGAAGGGCGGTAAACAACAGGGTAGACTCAACAACGGCCCGCGTTGAATACCCTCAGGTAATTCTGAAATGACACAAAGGGTCTCTTGCCGCTCGGTTGCTTTTCCGCCACCACAGAGAAAGCCTGTACCTGCTGGGCTCGACTGTTGAACCTGCCGTGATGCTTATCGACTGACACGCTGGCGTCAGGGGGTAAAGAGCTGGGTGGCAGGGGTGCGAATAGGTCAGATAACAGCCAGCGACATGGCGTGGGCCACGGGCATGGACGCTGCACGGAGGCTGCACGGTGACCAGGCTGTAGAGGGCTGCCGAGGTTTGTTTTTTTAACACGGCAACACAAAAGGATTATTTTCTTTTTAAGGAGCTGATTTTGTAATATGCCAATGCTAATATAGCATTACAGCCAAAGGCAAGAGGCTCAGCATTACCTTGGTGTTACAGGAAATAAAGGTCCACATATTTGTGTTAAGCCCTGTCTCACAAAAGATGATGTCAACACCATCCATTGCGTGTTTGTGTGTGAGTGTGTGTGAGTCTCTGAAAGAAAGAAGTAGCAACGTGGCTGTTTGACTTGGTTTTGCAAGAAGACGTTAATAATATTTTTACTGACAGAACTGTAATGTGGTTCTTGGATTTACTACCTTTGCACTGCAGTGCAAGAACAATACAGCTACTCTATTTCTGTCTCTTTAACTGGGTTCATGGTCTCATCGGTCTCATAGCGTGACATTGTATATGTAACAGTCAAATTAAATTACTATTGAAAACCTTTCTGTAAGCTTTCTGTTTGGGGACTGGAAACAATGAGCGGGTACTTGGTGACAGTGTGCGACTGCCTAAAGGAGGACTGGCATTAACATACAGTGGTTAAGTCAGATGTAGTGATTATGTTTGGTTCTTGTCTGAACAGTGAATAATCCTCATTGTTTAGAAACCCTCGTGTTTCCAAAATGTCCCATCGCTGCAAAAGGAAACATTTAAACCCGCTTGTGTCTGTTAAGGTCAAACAGGACGTACGGGGAAAGCGGTGCAACGGACTGCAGCTAAACGTTCACTTTCACTTGTCCTGGTGGTGCAGTACTTGTCATGAATATTGAACGGGTTTGTACTGTATCTCCTCTGCAGAAGGCCGAACATTTAAATGTAAATGCAAACAGAGAGGGAAAAGTGACGGGTCAAGCAGCGGTTTGGAAGATAAACACAGATGATAATGTGAGTCAGACATCATCCCTCATAAATGGTTCCAAAGAGCTGTGCTGAGGAGCTGCGGAGTGAGCAGCGGGGAGGCATTAGGACTGCTGCCACTGTCAGGGAGAGTCCACAGAGAGTGAAGATAAAGAGTATGGACTGAGGAGGTGATAACAAAGGATCTAGCAGGACATGCAGTCATAAACTAATGCAGACGGTGTGGTCGTCCTGACGACAGGCTACAGGTTTGATCATGAATGAACTAAGTGAGAGAGTTAATGGGAGATGTATGTGACTGAAAAAAATGCCCTCAGGAGATTTAGAAAATAACTGGCAACTCCCACCACACCATGTTGGAATAACACAAAACATTTGTGTATATATATATATATATATATATATAACTTGTGTGTGCGTGTGATTGTGAAAGCAATCTTTCCAGTCCACTGGATTTGATCTCATCTCTGACACTCGGCTTCAGAGCTACTTTCCTGCTGCTCCTTTGATCTCCTCATCCCGTCCTGCTCTGGTCTCTGACTCCCACTCGCTCTGACCTGTGGGGACTGTCCTCCCGACTGTGGGCCCGCTGATCACTGCGTGAAGCTGGGGATCCGAAGGCGGTGGGCAGAGCCCGCAGCCTGGGGGCGGGGGTCACGGGCCAGCAGGAGGGAATTCAGGAGCTTTATTTGAAACAATGGAGCAAACTGTAGTCACGGAGGTGGGAGAAAACTACAATGGGAGAGAGCGGCTGGAGGTTTCTGCTTTGTTGACAATAAAACGTGTGTGTATGCTTCCTGCAGTGGAAGAAAGGGCACATTCTGACCAGGCACTAGGAATGTAAAGTATAACAACCGCACTCTGCTGGTGCTGTAAAATTATTATCCCACTACCTCACTTGATTATTAAACGAGATAAACAAAAGCTTCTATTGGTTTAAAAAATACACACCAGCAAATCAGTCTGCAACCCAGAGTTGTATGGTGGTTAATCTGAGTGAGTGAGATTGTGTGTGCGTGTGCGTCTGCTGGTGCAGAGCGTTTGGAGTCGGTGTGCGTGATTGGCACACAATGCAGATGTGTAGGCAGCAGATGCCATCTGGAGAAAGCAGAGTGGGCTGGTTAGAGGGGATGTAATGGGGGGGCGGGGGCATCCCATTAACCAGCCCCCAACCCAGTGAGGAAAAAAAAAAGACTTGGCTTGACAGGCAAATAAAGAAAATGACGGGAGCGTAATCAATCAAATACACTGACACAAATAAATAAGACAAGAAACACAACCCGCCCACTCGCAGCCCGTCTCGACCACCGCCACCGCGCATGGTCCATCATTGTTGGTCCCTGATACTGCGCCGCCATTGGTTGTAAGCGATCAAAAGCGTCCCTCCAGGTCCCTCTCCGGCTCGCTCATGTTGCCAGGGGTAAGCTCCTGTAGCTTTGGACAATCAATATTTGGGGGTAAATTGGCCAATTTCGGTCGAGCACCAGATGTTTTGCGTCTTTAACTCTACAGTGGCTCAGGAGACCCTCATACCCCCCCCTCCACACACACACACACACCGGTTTATCTCTCACAGATCAACCCTATTTCTGCTCTACTTGAGCAGTCTTACCAAAACAGTATACTCTTTCTCAGAGTAGCATCTGTGAGGGTAAAACAAAGCCACACTCTGTCAGTTGAAGCGTCTGAGACAAAAGCAGGTCTATTCACAGTGAGGTCACCCCCATGAGAAAACCTCGAGATGCCTCCTTGTATGGGCAGAAATACATAGATTTCAGCCAGACGTTGGAAGAGGTTGATGTGACAGCTCTGAAAAGGCATGAGAACTGCCACACTGCCAAACATGGCTGCTGGAGGCCGCGGACTGTATTTCCACACAAAGGCACATTCATACGGCCTATGTCATGAAATGAGAGAAAACGCATTAGCAGACACCTGCTAAGAGTGACGTCAGCCTCCTGTAATGTCTCACCGTCACAGACAGGTTTTCATCCATGTTCATTTTAAAGTCGCAGGTTTTACATAACGATACGGACTTTCCATCCCAACAACATTCTAGTGTGGTGTGGTGACCTACCTGAGGACACTTCATCATGGTGGATGTCTTCCTGCTGAATCACTGTCTCTTTAGAGGGACAAACACCACTCTGAAGACGACAGAATACTACACAGCTGCAGTTTGTGGACTATGGAAACCAGTGTGTAGTTGGATGCAGTGTGTGGTGATGCGCATCACCCCACCCTGCCCACACACTGACAATCTCCTCTGCAGATCAGTGAAAGGTCGCCTGCCAGCCACTGTGACGGCCACCTCTCGTGGGAGCAATCGAAGACCCGTGTGTATGAGGACATGAAAGAGCGCACCCTACAGACAAAGCCCTAAACCTGGACCCAGCTGGGGTTCCTCAGACATGAACAATGAAGCGCTTGTTTGGTGGAGAACCTGCAGCGGTAACATCTCCTCCAGCCCATCGTTCACCTCTGGAGTTCTGAAAACACCTGGTCTGATCTGGCACCTTCACATGGACGTGAGGGCAGATTCCATCATAAATAACCACACAGCCTTGGTAATAGTGGAATAATAAAGGCCAGTGACTGCTTCTGTATAATCTTACAGCGTCAGAAAACGACACTGTCTATCTCACAAAGTGCAACACCGTGTAACGTTATGGAGGTCACGCGCATGCTTGTTCTCTGATCCAATTTTGGAGGCAGATAAGGCGTCAGTACATCCGCTAGGTGGCGACCTTGGTCCGATGCGGCTCACCTTGCGCGGCGCTGCGCTCGGCTGGAGCCCGACGCCACGCAGGACCAGGACACAGAGGACACGGACTGACGCAGTGCCACTCTGTGTGTTCATGTATGGGCGTGAGACAGATTCTGTCTCACTCAAACTTCTATGTCCTCAACACAGTGGTCCAGTACATGAGATACATGCAGGCGACACACCGCCGCTGCCCGTGCGTCCTGGCTGTGGGACATCAGCACATGTCATGTCACTGACTCGGGCACTGACTCACTCTGAGTTTCACGTGGTCACCGTGTCCGCGAGGCGACAGTGGCGGAGACGCGCCACAGCATCACTTAGACACGTAGTCGTGTCTGTGGCCACAGCTTCCACTATACTAAATAAGTGAGTTGTTAGTGGTGTGTGTGTGTGTGTGTGTGGTGGGGGGTTGGTTGAGGGTGTTAATGATTATCCCCCCCCCGTCTCCCCCTCTCCCCCCCCCCTCGGTCTCCCCCCTCTCACTGTGAGTGTGGGTCCTATATGGTTTGACAGGGTGCGCGTCAGAGCGCACACACTGGACCCGCCTCCTGGCTGTGGTGCGCTCCGTGCGTCTCTCTCCCTCTGCCAGCTTCAGACCCATACTCCACTGGGAAAGAGAGAGAGAGAGAGAGATAGGGAGCCAGAGAGTGAGTTAGAGTGAGAGAGAGAAAGAGAGAGAGAGCAGGACCAGGGAGAAGAGCAACGAAAGCAGAAGAAGGAGAGAGAAACGGAACAGCGACACAAATGGCACTCATGGCAGGGATTTTGTTCGCGGCCGCCCTCCTTGTTTTTGGGATATTTACATCCGTCTCCCCGGCCAGGATATACCCCCCCAATGAAGGTAAGGACACAGGCACAGGGAGGAAAGACTTCTCCCCTCGCTCCGTGTGCGCGCGGCTGCGGAGCCCCACTCCGTGGCCCCTGGCTCCGCGTGCGCGGATCAGTTCAGCGACGGTAAACACCGTCTCCTTTACGCAGCGTGCGCAACAAAGCGGCGTTAATAAAGTGGATGTCCAAACGGCGCGGGTGGCAGCTGGTGACAGGCGGGGACCAGGGACCCTCACAGCCCCACAGCCCCGATGAGAGCTGTTGTCCCCGTCAGGAAAAGAAGGTCAAAGCGATGTTTGGCCGCGGAGCGCAGCATCTCCACAGACCGAGGCACACAGATCCGACACGAGCCCCGACAATATCAGGCTCACCGCGGAGATCACCGCTGATGTCACAGACAGATTAAGTAAAAAACGATGATAGTGATGAAAGCTAAAAACAACAACAACAACAACAACAACAACAACAAAAAACCCGACATCGAATCAAAGTTCAGTTCTATACGGGTGGTGGGATGAGATGGAATCCGGATTAGGAACACACGTCTTGCCATTATGAAATCATCTGTATTGATGGTTTGCGTTGACTAAAAGCGACCAAACGTTGCAGTGGCTGATTTTACCTGAACACGCAGTGGAACCCAGCGCAGGAGAGCCTCAGGACTGCGACTCATTTCCCCCGCTGTTTACTCCCACAGTGTCCAAACCCGCACACATTATTATTATTATTATGACTATTATTAACATGAATACACTGACACTTTGTCCTGTTGGAGAGGAGCGGGTCGGACGCATCAGGTCTGTCCCCCGCTGCGGCGTCTGTCTCTGTCCCGTTCAACACAACACAACACAACACAACACACACGCTGTTTGACACCATGAGGCAACACGGTCTCACTCCACACTGATTGTTATTGACAAATGGAACTATTGTTTCACATCTAAAATCTCAGTGCGTAAATCAAAACACATGGAAATAAATGTTCTATTATATTATGTTAATTAATGAAAGCTTCGGTCGGACCGTGTTTATTTGAGTGAATTCATTAAAATCCGTTTGGTTTTTCAACTTCACGCGCTCGGCTCCTCGAGCTGATTCCGGTCCCATCAGACAGACTTAAAGCTGCTGCTGCTGCTGCTGCTGCGCAAACGCACAAATCATTCTGTGACAGACAATTGAAATACATTTTTTTAAAAAAGAAAAAAAAAACAATCTTTTTCTTGAGGAAAATCTATTGACGCGGCACGCGGAAGCTCGGCGGGTGTTGCTACACCACAAACATCATTGGGCGTTTTATTCTCTCCCTGTACTAACATTCATCATTAGCCAGTTTTATATACATGATAAATCACTTTAACATTTTTATATGAATAAAATATATTTTAATGTATTATTTTCCTTCTCCTTCTATGTGAAACATAAGTGGTGCATAAATGCCAGTGTGTGTGTGTGTGTGTGTGTGTGTGTGTGTGTGTGTGTGTGTGTGTGTTTAATGGAGGGGTCGACACTGCCTGCTCACCTCTCCCTCTTGTTTTCCAGTCACGTTATTGGACTCCAGATCTGTACAGGGGGAGCTGGGATGGGTCGCCAACCCGACAGAAGGAGGGGTAAGTAGGCTACTGCAAAGAAGTGTCCCCTTGTTAGGAGCCATGATCCCCTGTTGGGCCAAAATGGAGAGATAATATCCTTTACGAGCAGGAGCTCAGGAGAGGAGAGCTAACCAGGCAGACCTGCTCCTTTGATGAGATGTTTGTCTTTGTGAGCCTTTTGTGAGAACGTATTTGTTGATGGTTTGTTGTGCGTCTGTCTGCACTGTGGGGATACTAACCAGGCTGAGATAAAGACAAACACTCCTGTATCACACACACTGGAATATGGACAAATCAGTGTTTGCTATTTTGTTGTACGTAAAGAGCCACAGGAGCCTCTGGAGCACCATCCGGGGCCCCGCGGGGTCCCCAGTATTCACTTTGAGAACCGCTGGGTCCATATGCGCCCTCTCACCCCGGTTCTCTGCTCTTCCCTCTAACCACTCTGTAATGGTCAGATGCTGGGGCCGATACTGCAGCGGGCGTCAGGTTTCCTGAATAGACGGTGGATTCAATCGGTCTTTGTGGAGAAACTTTATATCCCTTTCCACCATTGAGTCGTGGAGGGAGGGAGGAAGGGGGGGACTTGGCAGGAGAAAGAGAGGGTCCTCTGGAATGGATGAATATGGGGGGGGAGTGCAGTGGGGTTCAGCTCTTGTCGCAGGACGACTGGATCGGGCTGTAAAACAACGAGGAATCGAGTCGGCGAAATGTGTGTGTGTCCTCTCGGTCTAGTGATTTCTGCTGTGGCTGTGAGCAGGGAAACACAAGAGGCTGCAGTCAGGCCACAGTGGTGGCAATGATGTGCTGCTGGTGTCTGCCTGTTAGGGAGAGCGGAGGCACATGTCAGATCTGTTACCAACACTCAGTCACACCACACTGGAATGGGCCCAAATGTCGACGAATGCCATGTATCTGTAAGTCAGGGGTGACTGTCATTTATAATTAACTAGTCAACAGCACCGGCCCGTTGCTCTGCAGAAACAAGTTGGACACAAACCCAATCCTTTTAATATTTCATGAATATTACTGCAAATTAGCATCAGTAATGTCAGCTAATGATTATGAACCCAGGGGAACAGAAGTTCACCTGTACACGTCGCAGGCTCTGCTCACGGCTTTTCCTAATAATCCTGGCCGGTGCTGAGCTCAGGTCCTCCCCGTGGCCATTTTTATCACAAACAAGTGATTGACGGGGTCCCGACAGCGGCGTCAAGCCCACATTCATCCCCTCATTACGACCAATTGGCCTTATTCTTCCTCTTCCCTGCTATCAGGCGAAGGTGCGGCCTTATCTCGGCGCCGCTTGATTTCCACAACAAAAGGGGGCTAAAGGAAGAGAGCCGGGCGGAATGAAACCACGGGGAATGATAGACGTTTCTCAAATCATACAGCTGCAGCTATGTTTAGCATTATCCCGGCCTCCTCCAGGGAAATAAAGCTTTAAACCACATTGTTTATGTTAAGGCGTCAAATCAAATCTGGCAGCACAATCCATATCTTCCATTGCCCCATTATCTTTCCTTTCTCTGCTCGGTTTCTAGCTGGTCGAAGCTGCGGCGGCTAAAGGTCCGTCTGCTTCTGTTTACAGCACAGCACAGTCAAAGGCTCTATTTAAAACACACGGTGAAAAACGTAGGGGAACACACCACTTTGAGCCTCTTAATATACACTTTGTGTTTGCCGAGCGGCGTTCTGTCGAGTGGGGAACTTTATCATAAGTAAAACAAACATGCCTCCTGGCAAAAATAAGTCGGGCCGCGCTGGCTAATGTAATCCATGTGCCCCACGGCTCCCTCGCTCTCCTACGACTTCATACGAGCTAGATGGGTGAACGCTCGTGCCGTCGTCCAGGCCGCATCATGGACGCAGATGTAGAGCAGGCAAACATTAGATCATCGGCATCGAATCAGAGAGAGAGAGAGACTCGTCTCCTTCATGCATTCTCACAATCCCCCAGTTTCATTCTTTCCCCTTTATCATCCCCTGACACACTGAGCCATCCAGGTTTCTCTATCTGCGTGCGTCTGTGTGTGTGTGTGTGTGTGTGTGTGTGTGTGTGTGAAGAGGATTTTGTAATCTGAGGCACAGAACTAATTACACATTTGCTTTCCAGTACTTGAGGAGAAACCATGAATATTAATTAATTTCTATATGACTCTATTTCAGGACTTAACAAGTCATTGATAAATTATGTATTAGGTTTAGCAATCAATTAATTGCTCTGGTGACTCAAGTATTGACGGATCTTTCGTGCGTGCTCTTTTGCATAGTGTTGATCATTCATGGCACATATGATACTCATATAGTCCATTTTAATTAGAAGGGCATTTGATATTGATATTTGTCCGATTTTCTTATCATTTACAAATCATATTCATCTATGTCTCTGAGTTTTAAGAAAGTCCCCATAACATTTTTTTATGTTGTTGACTTTCACCAGTGGGAGGAAGTGAGTATTATGGATGAGAAGAATATTCCCATTCGGACGTACCAGGTGTGTAACGTCATGGAGCCAAACCAGAACAACTGGCTCCGCACCGACTGGATCCCCCGCAGCGGTGCTCAGCGCGTCTACATCGAGATCAAGTTCACCCTCCGAGACTGCAACAGCCTCCCGGGGGTCATGGGAACCTGCAAGGAAACCTTCAACCTGTACTACTACGAGTCCAACAACGACAAAGAGCGCTATATCCGCGAGAACCAGTTTGGCAAGATCGACACCATTGCTGCAGACGAGAGCTTCACTCAGGTGGACATTGGTGATCGCATCATGAAGCTGAACACTGAGGTGCGCGATGTCGGCGCCTTGACCCGGAAGGGCTTCTATCTGGCCTTCCAGGACGTTGGAGCGTGCATTGCACTCGTGTCAGTCAGGGTCTTCTACAAGAAATGTCCTTTAGCTGTGCGTAACTTGGCCCAGTTTCCCGATACCATCACTGGAGCCGATACCTCCTCGCTTGTGGAAGTGCGTGGCTCGTGCGTGGATAATTCAGAGGAGAAGGAGGTCCCCAAGATGTACTGTGGAGCTGACGGGGAGTGGTTGGTCCCCATTGGGAACTGCCTGTGCAACCCTGGATATGAGGAACGCAATGCAGATTGCCAAGGTAAGGGAGTCATATTTGTCTTGGGTTTTTTGGGCTGACTTGCTGTTTCTGCTTCTTTTTATAGAACGCTCTCTCTTCTCTGACACAGCCGCTCTGTTCAGTATCCGGGTCTCGTTTTCCTTTTGCTTTCATTCCTCCTCCTCTGTCTCTGCCTCTTCATGCCCCATTCTTTCTTTTTGTCCTTTTCCGCTCGACTCTCGCTCGAGTCGCCTACCTCGTTCTCTGCTGGATATATTTTCTCCTCGCTCGCCCAGTGTCTACAGCCGGTGTCTGCTTGGGCGATAGAAGCAATGATGATTGTAAATGGAGTAATTAGCGGGCCCACCGGGAGGTGTTGTGCAGCGGGGTGGATCCCAGGAGGATTGGTGACACCGGGAGGGGAGAGGGGAGCTCCGGCGGCTTTGCACCACTGCTGTGTCTTTCACCCCCACATGCTCTTTCTCTTATTCCCAATGGAGCCCAAAGCTGGGGAAAGGAGATAGACAGCTTTATAGGAAGGGGAATAGAGAGAAAGACTTTATCATTCCAAACAGGTACGAGACGAGTGGAAATACACAGCTGTGAGAGGGTGTTGAAATAGTGTTATTTGGTGCGTGTATGTGTGTGTGTGTGTGTGTGTGGGGTATCCCTTTGTAAATGATTATTCTGGTCTTGGCTTACTGTGATTCTATACCATGCTGTTTGATGAGGATTGAAGGTCAGTGTAAAGTTCCTCCTTTTGGATTCATTTTAAATAAGAAGCAAATAGATCTTTCCAAATATCTGCTATCACAGGTATTTTTGATAGCCTGTCCCCAAATATACCCTAATATAACCTAACAGCCCACAGTAGATTTCAGTTAGTGGTATGCAGCAGTGTATCGTGAATGACATCCAGTAGTATTCAGCAGCTGCTTTGTGGGTCACATGCAACATTTTAGCCAAGGCGGTTGTCAGCTAACTAGACAGGAGGCTGCTAATTCAGCCCTGATTGGTGGACACTGACAAACCATCCACCATCCTCACACAAAAAAGGAACGACAGTGGGCCACAGCGGTGAGGGGTCAGAGTCTGGGCACGGGTGATAAACAGCGGGATGGACAACTACTAACTAATTTACAAGGAGCCTTTATCTCGGAGGACTAATTGTATGTCAAACAGGTCTGGTGATTTAAGGGCGCAACTGGCTGCTTGGGGATGGAGGGTGGCAAAAGGGTAGGAGCGGTCACAGATGTGTGTGTGTGTGTGTGTGTGTGTGTGTGTGTGTGTGTGTGTGTATTTGTTTAAAGAAACATGTTATTTGAGCTTTAAGAATTCTTGTTGTCCATCTTCCCGTCACTGGGCTCAGGTCTGACTGCAGGAGAGCAGGAGTAAATCAGCCCGGGCCACCGGCTCTCTGTCATCCTGTTTACTATAATAACCTCTCATTTCAACCCTGATCCTATACAGTATATCACAACTTTAATTTCCCTGCACCACTGAAATGGCCTCTTTATCTTCTTTAATTCCAGTTAAGATAAATAGCTGTAACCCTGCAAAGAAGGCAATAAAGGATTTGGAGCCCTTGATTTGATATGACTAATGCAGCCTCGCAGCGCCTGCCAGCCTCTGCGCTGGCAGTATTGCTTTTCAAGCCAATATATCCATTTAGTTCACAAATCACCGGCTCTGTTTTGCTTTGCTGAAGTTTATGGTGCCAGTACATCCACTCCGCTCACTTTGAGCTTCCATTACACTGTTTAAAAAGTTAAGCAGCTGGCTGCCAGTTGTTCACGGAGCAACATGCATTGAGTTTTTAAATGCTGCGTGGCGGCGCTGAGCGTCAGTGTGTGTCAGCTCCAGTGACTCGAGGGTCAAAAGGTGCTGGTCACTGTCAATCGGCCAGTGCACTGACGAGCTGGTTAATATTCCTCTGTGTGACGGGCTGACAACGGGCTGCGCTCCCACGTTACCATGTTTATCTGTGGTCTTAAGATGAGTCAGGAGAGAGTCATGGATTAATGTGCATGTGTTTAATACTTCTCCTGGTCTATGATAGTGTGTCATCCCACACTCATCTTATATGACCTGTTCTGGTTTTTAAAAAAAACTCTAAATAATAAATAAAGCCTAGTCGTGTATGAGTGTGTGCCTGTGTGTGTGTTCATATACTTGTGTGCTTGTCTTGTGTACATGTGGGGTGACAAGGGCACCTTGGTCCCTGTTTCCCAGCTCAGGATGAATGGGCGCTCCTCCATCATTGTTTGGAGCAGCAGCGGAGCCGACTGCGGCTGGTGATGGGGGTGGGGGGTGCTGCTGGGGCACATAGAAGTTGTAGTCGTCACCCCTGGCAGAGGTCAGGGGTCACCCCCTTCTGCATCCATCTTACTGCTCTGTCTGACAGGGTCGCGGATCCAGGATTGATTAAGACGTCAGGGTTTTGACAGCTGTAGTGGTGTGTGTATGTGTGTGTGTGTGTGTGTGTGTCTGTGTTCGAGGTGGGCCAAGGGTGGCTAGGGTGTTCACTCAGGACCAAGGCAAGAGAGGAGAGCAGGGCACTGAGGGCCAAGGGGCCCCCTGATCTAAGGAGAGGGAACTCTGTCTGTTTGCGTTTGGGATCCCTTTCCCTGTTAATCACCTCCCCCCTCAAGCACAGTGGGGAAGAGCGGGGGGTCAGGGTGTCCCCTCGCTCCTCATCTGGTGAGGGGCCTTTACTTGGGGTGGGTGGGGGTGTGTAGATGAGGCTGTGGGAGGTACAGATCACTGAGAGCTAAGTACGCCGTCATTGGGAAATGATGATTACCTCCACTGATAATATGGTGATATGAGAGTAAAAGTTGAACGATGCTCTGGCTGTAGTTTTTGTGTGTGTGTTGTAAGAAACTAGATGTTGCCGTAATGTTGTGTGTTCTCTCTCCCCTTGATGCTCTGTGTAAATCTCTTGAACATGAAATCGTTGTGTACCGTTGTCCTGTGCTAAGATAAGCTGAATTACATGTCTCCGGTTGCCGAGTGATGTCACCTAGAAACACACATCGGGTCGGCAGTGTGTCGACGTGTTAAGTCGTCATAAAGAAATGTCTGTATAATGGCAGTATAGTGGGGTTTGGTGTGTGTGTGTGTGTGTGTGTGTTTTTGCCTTCAAGTCATATTTGTTTGAATGTTAGACTGTGGTTAAACTCACAACTTACCATCACACACACACTCACACATTTATGTCTCTCCCTCTGTCGTTGTTGACAGTGTTAAAAAGCACTTGGGAGCATCACTGTAAATTCACCATATAATTGTATTGAACCCTCTGCTCCCTGTTTACACACTAATAAGTTGTGTCTATCTTTGTTTGTGTTGTCTTTGTCCCTCGTCTCGTCATATTACCTGTTGCTTTAACACCAGCTTATGAACCATCATCTCCTTTATTGTGCGTTTTTTTCCCATTTTCTATATCTCAGACTATTTTTGCTGCTCAGTATATCTTAGTATTTCTAACATTCGCACTCGTCCATCCTCATGTCTCCGGTGGCAGCAGTAGGAAGTGGGCTGGATAACGAGATAACCCTCTCTGTTGGGAGGGAGTCAGCTATGAGCGGCGCACAGAGCACCGCCACCCATGCAGGAAATGCACAAATCTAGGAATCAGTGTGTGCACGTGCAAAGTCCAGGAAGACACGTGCAAAAAGAAAACATGTTAGGAATCAGTACGGCAGATGCACACAGGGTTCAGTGTGTGTTGGACACACACGCAGACTAGAGGTAAATATACTCATCACTCTCTCCTCCACCGGAGAGGCTGCTTTTATGCTGCTGAATAGAGACGAGGACTCTATTACCACACAGTGTGCAGAAAGGAAACACACATCCAGGAAGAAAGGACAAAAACATCTTCTGAGCGGTCCTCGTTCTACCCTCTGCTTCCTGCTCCAACCACTGCTTAAAGCATCTCCTTTAATGATCTGTTTTTGTTTAGCTGCACAAACGATGAAAAAGAAAAACTCCTCTCAACACTTCCCTTGACTGGATGCAGGCGGCGGGGGAGAGGGGGGGGGTAGTGATGGTAATTCAGCCGTCATTAGCTGAGGTGCTGAAATGCTTTTCCTGCTCGGCCTGTCGTCCTACCTCACTGTTTGTTCCCCTTTCACTTCTCCACACTCATCGCCTCTCTGGCTTTCTGCTCGCCGCGCCCG
Source organism: Trinectes maculatus (assembly GCA_016785345.1). Taxonomy (NCBI): domain Eukaryota; kingdom Metazoa; phylum Chordata; class Actinopteri; order Pleuronectiformes; family Achiridae; genus Trinectes; species Trinectes maculatus. The sequence continues at coordinate 192,819 of JAFBJQ010002159.1, forward strand.
GTCGAGAGCGGAAACCCGCTGGTGATCAAACCCTACCTGCACCCGTGGGCCACGCCGCTCCCACACGCCAGCTCCACGGCAGTGAGCGTCCACCTTTAAGTCATTTATTTTCTATTTGCTTTATAGCTTGTTTTCTTCCCGTTGACTCATGTTCCTCTTTACTGCAGTGACGTGCTGTAGTTTGCCCGGTTTCAAGAAAACCGACGCTGTTTTTTAAGAACTTGCCAGCAGCCTGTCAAACTGCGTTTGAAATAAGCAGAATTACTGGAGCCGCAAATGTTTGTTGGAAAATAAGGTCTCTGGCTACGGGACAGAATAGTTTGTTGAGCTGCAGAGGTTTTAGAACGGCTCCATTAAAGTGTGAAAGCGGTTTCATGTGGAGGTAAACAGCAACAGGTGTCATTTAAACGTCTGAAACAAGGTGATTTACATTGCGTCATAAGACGCTGGCTCAGTTTTGTGGAATGAGAATCCATTTGCAGGCAGATGTTTTTATTTATTCACACTGGACAAAATGACACAATAAGGTGCAGGTAAAGATGTCAGTGTGTTTGGACTCATTTCTTCAGTCTGTTGCTGATTGACAATGGGAAGCGTAACGTTTTGAGCAGCATCAGACACATTTAATACGTTATAATACAACTTATAATAAGCTACATTTACATTTATCTTTAGTCTGTAAAGAAACATTTGTTTTTTCAGTTTAATGGGTTTGAGTCTGACCTGCTTAAAGTAGCTGCTATATAAAATGCAGACGAGTACAAACTGCATATTATTGCTCATTAGCAGCAGGTAATGTGGAGCGAAGACGATTTCCATAATGTGTTGAGAAGAATGTTGGTACAGTGCAACTGAACATGGTTGTCAGCTTTAATCAGCAACATGTGGGGTTAGGGTCAGAGGGGGGGTCCTCTCCTCTCCTCTCCTCTCCTCTCCTCTCCTCTCCTCTCCTCTCCTCTCCTCTCCTCTCCTCTCCTCTCCTCTCCCTCATCTTTTTGAAAAGCATCCCCTCTTTGAAGCGTGCGATGGGAAGAGGCAGCGATTAAAGCAGTCAGCGTGCAGATTAGCATGTCAAAAGGCCCTGAATCAATACCCCGGCTCTCTCCCAACACAACCCTGCAGTCCTTTCACCCCGTCATCCCTCTCCCTCTATCCATCCCTGCCGTTCCCCCCACTCCTCCGGCTGTTTCCCTTCGTCTCCCTCTATTTGATACTGCACCTCTCCTTTGCTTTCACTCGCTTTACATTTTTTCTGCTCCCTTCTTTTTTCTTCCCCCCCAAACCTCGTGCTGACAGAGAGAGAGAGTGGTTTTGTAAAGAGAGATGGACAGATGTATAGGCAGGGAAAGACGGATGGGGAGAGAGAAGTGGATGGTGATCAAGTGGGCATGTGTGGACTGTTTGAGAGAGAGAGAGAGAGAGAGAGAGAGAGAGAGAGAGAGGTTATGAAAGAGAATGAGGGCCTCTGCCACCTTCTTTGTGCTGAAAGAGAGGCAGAAGAGACCTCTCTCCCCGAGACGAGTGGAGGAGATGGAGATGGAGAGGGAGGGAGGGAGGGAGGGAAGGAAAGAAAAGCAGACAAAAAACATGGGGGGAAGTGAAGTGGAAAGAGATTTAGTTCCAGTCTGGCAGCCGTGCTTTTTCTACACTTCATCCATCGGTTCACCATTGCACGGAAATCCTTTCTACTGATTGTGAGGACCGCGCACGCGTGTGAGTGTGTGTGTGTGTGCGTGTGTGTGTGTGTGTGTGTGTGCGGACTGAGAGTGTTTGCGCGTTCACCACTACCTGTCCTTTATTTATTCTGTGCATCTGTTGCATCAGGCATATCGCCTGTTGTATCATAGACTTATAATAACGTTGCTCGATCCGAGCCCAGAGACAGCGTGCCTCAGTGGTTTCTCTCCAGGTGGACGGCCAACCCTCCCTCACTATTTGACAATGGGAGGCTGATTACACAACACCTTGGAAATGCTTTATCTCTCCCTCTCTCTGTCCCCTGCCGATTCCTATCCTCCGCCCTGCTGGGCTGATAGTAGGTGGTCTTTTCTTCTCGTTTGCCGTCGCCTGTTTTCTCCGGGGGTGCAGAGATCAGTGGCCAAATCAAAGGCAGCGCCGTTGCAATCAGGGGTGATGACAAAAAGCCTCGCAATGAAGGGCTGCTCGCTAATCTGATTGGCCCTGAGACTAATGCAGTGTCCATTTTAATGAGCTGAGATCCCTCTTCAGTGACACAGGTGGAGGAAATATCACGGTGGCTTTCTCTGAGGCAAAGAGGCACACACCTTTAGTGTGTGATAACGGGGATGTGTATATACAGGTTGATGTAAATAAACAGACTTCTGTCAGTGTGAGTGGGAGGAGCTCAGGTCCTGGACATAAATGTGTATGCGAGGTTTGGACTTTCTGGCTCTGCAGACCAGTTAAAAATTCCCAAAGTATGAACAACTACATGGGAAATCTGTTCATCAAAGATTTTATTATGCGTCCTGCTAATGGTAGTTTTAAAAATATCGGGGGTCGCTGAGTTCATTCAAGGAATAGTCTGAGTCCCAGTCTTTAAGTCTTTGTGCTAATCTAAGATAAAGGTCTGATCGCTGTAGCTTCATGTTAAGCATTCAGACCTGCGTGGAATCGATCCTCTCAGCAGGAACACTTGTTCCCAAATATTCCTTTCAGAGAAAACTCTGAAATGGGTTTGTATATTAGGACTGGCTCGACACCTCTCCCTGCTCCTATTCTTGGTTCCAGTCCAGGACTCTGCGATCAGGTGGCTTACGTCTTGCTGTGACTACACGTGTACCTGCAACGACAAACAAACTCCATGTGTACCAAACACACTGCGCGGTTGCCTGCGAGGTGCCGCCTCCCTGCAGGAGAGCCGGGATGTAATTTGGGGACGTGGAGATCTGGCAGCACCTGGGAATCCAAAGCTACTGGTCTCCAGCCAAAGGCAGAGGTGTGTCCATGTGAGGGCACGTCTGAGGGATTAGAAACCTTGATCCGTCCTGATCCGCAGTGAGCTGTCAAATGCTGCTGGAGGAGGAGGAAGGGGAAAAAAAATAACACGTTCCCTTGAAGACTCACTGCAGGCAGCTGCGGAATGTGAGGGGGAAAAAGAAAGAAGAGGAACGATAGATAGATCGATGGGATAGAGATAGAGGTAGAGAAAATGTGGCCGTGTGTGTGGCAGAGGGAGTGTGCGCAGAGAGAGAAGGATAAACCGCTTCCTGTCGCCGCCCTGATAAACGGCTGGGGGTGTGAAAGGTGAGGGGGGGGGGGGGGGGTGTGGGTACAGACGGCGATCGGGGGGGGGGGGGGGGGGGGGGGGGGGGGGGGGTTGTGGGTACAGACGGCGATCGCGCTCTGAACAAGCCCAGTGCGGTTTTGTCATGACCTCCAGCAGTAGTGGTTGGTATTCGTGTCAGTATCATTGCGTGCGTTTCATGTTTCATCAGGCAGGTTCGCTTCACTTTGAAGTCGCAAATTATATTTCTGAAATGTTCAGTGGCGAACTGCGGACGCCACTTCCTTTGAGACGCTTTGTTTACGGTGTGTGTAGATTTCCACTGACAGAGCGGCCGCATGTGAATCATCAGCAAAGAAACCATAAAGATAAGAAGAGAGGACAAGGAGGTGGAGTGAGAGCGGTAAACACGGAATCTGAGGAAAACAGTGTAGGGAGGCAAAAAAAACAAAACAAAAAAAAACCAAGCAAACCCTGAGAGACGGAACTCTGGCCCTCATCCAGTGGTGCCCACACAGCAGTTCACTGTGCAACTGGATCTCACAGTGCTTTTGTTTGCTTCTTCCCATCAACACTGTGCCTGTGTGTCTGTCCTCACATCAAAGCTAAGAGCTAAAACGTTACACATTAGCAGAGTAACCCTGTCTAAGCAGCAGCCATTAACCCAGGGGTCTTTTTACACACTCCGCCACCCCCACCCTGCAAGGCCAGGTTCAACTAGCCTGGGGTTAGGGAGGGCAATGTGCACACCCTGCTTCAAAGTCTGCAGACATACACACATACACACATACAGAAATACATACGAGCTCCTAACTTTAGGACGCACACGCACGCACACACATCATGCATTGACATACCATACGAGGGGGGAGGGGGGGGGCGCTTCCACAAAAAACAGTGACCTCGATCCTGTTTGGAGTGAGGGACAGGGAAGGGGAAAGTGGTCTGAGTGACATCAGGAGAGGTCAAAGGTTAAGGCAGTGACAGCCACAGTGGAGACCAGCAGAGCGTCATTGGTCTGACATGAGCTGTTGAAGAGCTAGTGACCCGGCAAAGTTTTTATGTACCCTGCCAAGCGTACACACGCACACACACACACACACATGCACAAGGACACAGTGCACGTAACCACATTTAAAGACACACTTTGCAGTGACACAGTTGTGCGCACGGTTGTCTCAGGGACACACGGCGGCACGCACACACACATGCACAATAGAAGGTGTTTTGAGGCCCCAGACAGGCTGTCGTCTGGGAGCTATGAGCAGATTACCTAAACAAACAACCTAAAAATACCTTCCCTTTCAGCCCCTCCTCATACCCCACCACACCGCTCCCCCCACCAAGCTACAGGTCTGATGTTCAACTCGCTCCCGAGTCCACAGACGACCAGGTCACTACAGGCCTCTGTGTTTCTGTCCAATTTAGTGCTGACAGATAAATATGCACACAGAATTCATGTAAGTGTGTGTTCAGTCAAGACTAAAGAGTCTTACTCTTTAGTTTCATGTAAAGTGAATATTTGTGGTCAGTTCATACATTATTTCATATATATACATACAGAGTTCGGCTTAAATGAGTACAGCCCAACAGATTTGTCAGAAAACCTTTTTGTTTCCTTCCAGAATCAACATTATCTACAGGATACAATACAACAAAAATACTCCCACAGTTGTTTAAGTGAAATTGCACACAAAGTAAATCAGTGAGTATTTTTTCAGACAAATTCATACAAGACCATGTTGTACAAACCCTAACGAAAGCCTAACCCCAATGAAAGTCTTAAAAGCAAAGCTACACTTTAGAGTAAAAAAAAATCTAATTAACAAGAATCCAGCCACAGGTGTGTTTAATTATTCATTCAACACGTGTCCAGCAGACAGTTGGAAATAGAACTTGCGTTCAGTGCTTACCTTCCTTTTTTGTGTGCTCGATATCTGAATAGCAGGCTTAATGATATGAGGTCTATTTCAGCTTTAGCATGTGTGTAATATGGTTTTGTGCTAATGATGTCAGACTCCAGCAGTTTTTCCAGTACAATCGTAGTCATCTGAGGTTGGTCACATGAGGAGAGCAGATCAGCAGGGATGGAATTATTCAAACTGATAATCCCTGTGCTTTACTCTGGTCATTTTGTGATAAAGTGCACCAGCATGTGAGTAGAAATACTTCCAAGTGATGCATTCACAATGTCACACTAATGTTGCAGCTATTAAATATTAAATTCATAGCTGCAATTGTCTTGAAAATCTTGAAAATCAAAACAATTATATATTTTTGTCAAGTCATAATTTTGTTAATTGATACATTTTTGACTAAAACATTAAAAAATAGAAAATATGCTTAATTGCAGTATTTTTTTTTAATTTTAAATACTAAACATAATAGATTTTGTAGATTTGCAACTTGATGGCATCACAAAAAGAAAATCATTGATATATATATTTAAAACTATTTACCACCCGTACCAGTTTTGTAGTTCAAAAAGTTTTAAAAACAAATGCCACACAACATACTATGTGGGGAAAGAGATTTCTAAAGAGCAATTATCCCATAATACTTTAACAAAAGTATACATTTTGCATGTTGTAATTTTGTGGATTGCAGGTTTGTGTTGTGTATTTGTGCCACGGCAAGACACGTGGTTTACATTTGTTTACAGAATGGCATGAGGCCCCAGAGACTGTGTCCCTATCCCTTCCTCTTCCTCCTCTCCTATTCTTAGTGTGTGTTTCTGTGTGTTCTCCTCACACATCCTCCCTTTTCCTGCCCCATTCTCCTTGACTCACTGCATTCGGGTTTCAATTGTTTGGTGTTGTGGGTCTATGAGTGTCCCCTCGCACAACAACATTAGCATATTCCCCCACCTTTCTGCCGCTTTTTATAAAATATGTCTCTTTTCATTGTAAACAATGTCAGGAAAACATGCTAGATAAGCAGCCAGCTAACACACACACACACACATACACACACACACACACGTCCAGAAGAGATTCGAACCTATGGAGACCTGCATTGAGTTTGTTTACGTCCCTTCATCCCTGCTGTGCTCCTTGTGCTTACACAAAACCTGTTTGGTTGTGATGTGTACGTGTATATGTGTGTGTGTGTGTGTTTTCTTGCGTGCATGGTGTTGAAACATGCACATGTGCAGTCCAGTGGGGCTTTGAAGGGCTTTGTGTGAATACCTGAGAGTGTGCAGGTGTGCCCACTTTGTAAGCTAGTGTGTATAAATATCTCTTGTCTTGTTTGCCATGAATTATGGTCCATTACTCAGCTGCTGTGTGAAACATCAGGTCACCAAAGTTCCTCAGTGGGTTGGAACTATGCCCGGCTTTGGGTGGTGCCACCCTTGAGGATCTGGCATGGGCGCAAAAGTGGAATCTGAGTTGCCCTGACCCAACATCGCCAAGTCAAACAATGTCACACGAAACAAAGATGGATCTGTTGTCTGTACTCCTCCCTATTCTGTCCATCTCGCTGGTGTCCTCTGTCCATTCTGAAGTCCCAGTTGTACCTCTTTTGTGGACTTGGGTTTTTATGTAATTTTCTTCTCCTCACATTAACCTTCAGTACACAGCGTTGTGTTTTTTAAGGAGTGTCCTTTGTCCATTTTGAAGTGGCTGGGTGGAATACTTTAGATGTTTGAGATATAACCATTGTACCAATATTGCTTCTTAAGGCCAAGCTAGAGGAATTATGGAGGAAGTTGAGGCCTACGTGTCAATAAGAACGCAGAGTCCTTGTTCCACGGGAAGTTCTGAGAACAATATTTCAATTTCTTTCAGTTATGCAATCTAGACTTAACAATACAGGTGGCACCACAGTGCAGTCGGAACCAAAAAGTCTTGTTTTGACCTGTACATTAATAAAACCCTCATTGTAATTCTGAAAGTGCTACACTCATGCTATGTGTATACAAGAAGTCTGATGATGAATGCGTAAAATAGTGCAGATTTGCAAATGTTAGGTTGTACCCTGTGTTGAATGTGTAGATCAATACGGGATAAAAGGAGAGCTGGTTGTATTTGATGGTTTTGTAGTTTCATTGTCGTTGATTACAAATATTTATTGCATTCAGTATTGTTGCAATTATCACGTTTCATGTTTGCTCATCTGGTTTTTAGGATGGTGTGGATTTAGACGTTTTAATTAAGTCAGCATCCTGGGTGGCTCATGTGATGGATTGGTACTGCTGATAATTCCGTTATAAATCATCTGGCGTTTGACTGACAATCTGCTGGCGACTCTTGTAATCCCTAGTACCGGCTGCTGTAAGCAGGGTTACGGTGATTGTCAGCAGGGTTAGCTTTTGTGTTATTAACACTGTCAGGTTCTGTGGCTTTTGTTCTTAGCCCTCATTAACGCTAGTAGAGATGTCAAGCCAGATTTCACTGGCTGGCTTTTTAGGTTTTGCATTTTAAAGGATGGCACCACTAGTATGAGACCTTTTCTACCTCGCCAGGTCAAGGTCAAGAAGTGTGTCGAGTGTATGTCATCAATCATGATGATCAGTTTCGGTGGCCGTGTGTCCCTCATCCATCACGCTGATGGGTTACGCTGGCCGTGTGGCTGCGTGTCGCCGTCAGGGCCGGAGGTAATTAATAACCCCAGTGACAGAATTAATGAGTTAACCTGCCCCACTGTCCTGCTGTTCTAGTGACAGATGTTAACGGTCAGAAGCTAGTTATCCCAGTTAATATACCACTGACTCAGGTGTTTTGATCCATACAAGCTTTTCTTATTTACATGCACGTCTGAGTGGGGATAAAAAAGGACGGCAATACTGTCCAGCAGGAGTCTCACCTGGTCAACGAACTGCTTCCCATATGGGAAGAAAAAGCGATAGAAGAGACACAAAGGCAGACGGATTTGGCAGAAAGACGAGCTGAATAGAGGTGGCTGCTCCTCAAGGTGCAGGAGATGGAGAGACGCTCCTTGCCCTCAGGTAGTGAAAGCCGATCGCTTCGTTGTTGAAAGAGTGGCTTTGTGAGGATGCCTCTGACTGCTCATCTGAAGAGCGCTCTCTGTCTGTTATGACTAAAAAAGAGTGACCGAGTTTTCATCACCCAAAGAAGATAAAGCATGTCCCTGAAAGGAGAGAAAATGCTGGAGTTTGAAGTTAATTCTCCTTTTTTTGATTACAAGAGCAGCGATTGTTCTTCCTGGGCAGGCTTCCTTATTGTGTGCCGTGTGCTGGGTGTTATATTCCTGGGGTTGTTGGATGGCTATTGTAGTGCGGGTTTGCTCTCATGCTTTCAGCCCCCAGTGTATTGGATACTTTGTTTTGTAGGTTGCAGAATAGCTCGCCTGTCAGGCTTTCGATGCGGGTCACTCAAGGTGGGCTGCAGTGGGAGGGTGCGTGGGTAGATGTGGTTTTATTTGGTGGCACTGTGGGCAGCATCCGTGGTTGTTCAAAGCCTGGTGTGTGGGTTGTTACCACTCAGAGGAAAACTTTGCTGGGTTTCGTTTGGCTCGCGTGTGGGTAGCTATGATTGTATCATTAGCTTTTGTGCACTATTTTTGCATGAGCTGCGTCGACGGTTTCGTCTCAGGCAGAAGATGCTGATCTCCACTTCATGCGGTGCAAACCGATTCAGCGAGCGAAATCCCCACCACGCGGACAAAACTACTCATTAACTCCTCCAATACTCCCCCTCCACCCCGTTGCCCCCGTTCCTGCCTTTCCTTAGAGACAACCGGGATGTGGACGGGGTGGGGTGGGGGTGGGGTAGGGGGGGGGGCTGACAAAAGGAAAAAAAAGGACTAAAGCCAGAGAGGCGGATTGAATAAGAGAAAGAGCTGCTGGGGGAGAAAAGGGCGAAGAATGTGATGTCCCAGTCTATGAGGGCTTCCATTTTTTTGTGCTTTTCCAGAATAGAACAGTAAGTCACCAGTCTCTTTGTTTGCCTTTGATCTCCGGGCTCAGGGATTTGGCACCTGACAAACCCCTCTCTGTTTGAAAGGAGGCCTGTCGAGAGACGGCCTCGCAGAGTGGGAGACAGAGACGCAGGGCAAAGGAGACCCAGCAAAAAATAATACAGGACGGCTCGAAAGTGACAGGGTGAGTGAGGAGGGTGGTTGTGGAAAAACAGGGTTTCGACTTTTGAGCGCTGTGTGAGAGGATATGATGAGGACCCACAAAAACTGAACGCACGCGTGTCCATATGTGTGCGTCTGTATTTGTGTTCGCGTGTTTGCCGCGACTGGCCCCGGAGAGTGATAAATCCACAACGTCTTAAGGGAGATTCCTCCGTGAAGCCACGGCCTCTTGGACCACCCACTACTACGGTCTCTCCACTCACACACACACACACACACATACGCGCGCACACACAGAGTGAGACACTCATGCTGTTAATAGGAAGCAAATTCTCCTGCTTTACTTGGATGTCGGCCTCGCTCTTCCCTCGACTGCTTCTGTCTGCAGGGCAGTGGCTGCCATAAACAAGCCCTCATATGTTGACATCACAATTTCAAACACAATGGCTGAAATGCTGAGTTTATGAACACACATCAAGATGCCAGAGCCTGTCTATGGCAAAAAAATACATATATTGCGCGACAGCCGCTCGGGAGTGTGGGTCAGTGTGAGACAGCTTAATAAGTGACAAGCCAGAAACTCATCAGCCGTGCACAGTTTGAAGTAGCATGCACTAAGACTGTGTCTCTTTAAAGAGGCTCATGCCCAGAGGCTGTGAAGCATGCAACTCAATTAACTCTCCCTCCAGCTTTTAGGAAAAGGGCACCATCTCAAACAGCTGGTTGACCCCAATCTCACCTCCCAACACTTTCCTGCTCAGTGCACACGTTCAAACCCTCGCAGCAACTTTGTGCTTTGTCACCTGAAGCGGTCACAACCTCTTAAACAATGCACACAAATCCCTGCGTCCCTCTGTCTCCAGTGATGAGACCGGGGCGTCGAGTGATTGTCTTAAAGATGGAGAGATAACACAAAGCGCCTCCCGACTAATCTCTCCGCCCTTTCTTTTGCAACAGTGAAGAAAAGGAGACGGAGGCTTCACGCACCCCTGCAGGCTGCAATCAAAGAGGCCCTTAGCTTAGCGTTAGCGAGTGGAGCGATGGGGATTTAGACCTGATTGACTGAGTGGGAACGGGTAAAGAATGGCTCAGCAGGTAGCGGCGAGCCCGGCCCAGTTAACGCCACACTACACTAATCCAGCCGCTCCAGAAGAGCCTCACTTTATTACGCCTCCACCAGAGGGATTCCCCTGTATTTTAGGGAGATTGTGGATTTCCTCTGCTGTCCTGTGTCCATGTTGCATTGTTGGTGGAATGTGTGTTTTTGTTGGAGGTCGTCCTCCCTCCTCACTGCGGCGAATGAGAATATACACTGATTTGATTTCTAGTGCGGTTGGACACATGTGGGAGTTTGTTTGTGTGGCTGCTCTTTTGTACGCAGGCTTCCCTGATGTATTTATGACTGTGGCATTAAAACACAGGCCTTTAAAATGCACTTTTAGATCCGGACAGCGCACGTGCGCGTGAGGAAATCCAGCTCGTGTGTGTGCGTATGGGTGTGCACGCATGTAGGGATCGCTTTACCCCCGCAGACTATGAGTGTGTAATTATCTGATTTATACTGGGTATGACTTTACCCATCTGTCTCCAGTGGGTCTTCTTACATCATAACAAGACACAAACAGACACACACACTCACACACACACACACAGACACACACACACACACACACAGGCCCAGTCTACCAAACGCTAAACCACCGAACCTCCGGCTTAAATACCATTTGCCACCCACTGCCAAACAGACTGCAGTCTCACTGACTGACAGGTTATTTGGGCCAATCGGTGTTGCGACTGTGCGTACCACACCTCTCGGAGAATTGTTCTTTTGTCCTCCTCTTCTGGTTCAGCGCTCAGGGGTGAAATATAAACCCGTTAGGCTTCACTGGCAATTATAGAAATGGATAGACGAAGGAGAGACTACTTGAAAGATGACCCCTCCAATCAAACTGCCAATCAAAAGGAAGGCGAGCACTGTCACCAAAGTAGGAAAAGTTTCACTTAGGTTACCATTTCAGACCGAGCTGTGTGTGTGTACAGTATGTGTGTGTGTGTACAGTATGTGTGTGTGTGTACAGTATGTGTGTGTGTGTGTAAAGCAGTGCAGTGTAAAGCCAGTCTTGAGTGACGGAGCCCCTGTTGTGCCAAGTGTGGTGGCATTTGTTTGTTAAATGGTCTGAAATGCCAACAGCTCTGGTTTCACTGCGGCTCCACGTCTTGCCAAGAAGCGCAGAGGCTGAACCTGTGAGAAAGACAAGCGGTAGTTACTCGATCTTCTGTTTTTGTCCGGGGAAACAGGGCAGCGCGCTCTCGCTCTGTTATTTTTGATAATCGAACGCAGGCTTGTGAGAAAAAAAGTGCAAAAAAAAAAACAACAACGAAGATTTGAAATAAAGACAAAGGGAAGAAATTTTTGGAGGGGGTGGGGGTGGGGGGCTCAGGGCAACATGTTGTTTTCTTGTTGCTAATTGGTGTAAATGGGTGTGATGAAAATGCTTTTTTCTTCTTGTCTAAAAAACAATTTTGTGAAGCCAACATAATTACCAACATCCAACATCCTTTGATATACTTATAGCCATCAATTTAATAACATTGTAGTTTCCATGATTATAATAGCATTTCACATTTTCTGCTTTAAAACATGAACCCGCAGTGTGCGACCTTTGGACATCTCTTCATTCTGTGAACAAACGCTGTGTGAAGCTGGAGCACTGAGCTGATATTGCATGTGCCGATGTCACAGCCAGTCTGACCTCGCCTCCTCTGTGTTCTTGTTCCCTTTCAGCCTGTAAGATTGGTTACTACCGCGCTCTGGCCACCGACGGCTCCTGTTCCAAGTGTCCGCTCCACAGTTACTCTGTCAGGGAGGGATCCACCTCCTGCGTCTGTGACAAGGGCTACTTCCGCTCGGAAACAGACCCGGCATCCATGCCCTGCACCCGTAAGTATACCATCACATGGCACAGATACAGCTGTAGTAGCAATTTGGCACTGTGGTCCACACTCAGTCTTCCACAGAGAGGCTCCACAACAGCCAGAGGAGGGTGGAGAACATTAGAGGAAGACGAATGGAGATAAGATGTTTACAAAGACGCAGGGAGGTGATTTAAACATGTGGGGAAAAAGAGAGGGCATGTGGAGATGGATGCCTGAGAATAAAATAAGTGGTGGATAGAGATAAAATGGGTTAAGGTGCTAAGGAGAACGAGAGAGTAATGCATCGAACTGAAGAAAGAGGGTCAGTGTTGCATTTCTGTGTGTGCGAACCTTGTATTTCCTCTCTCCAGTAGTGTGAGTCGGCGTCTTCCCATCCTCAAGCCCTGATAACAAATACTGTAACAAACTATCTCATTCAGACCTTGGTTCATATCTGAGTTTTTACTCAGCATAAAACATAAAAACACAAAGTCCCCAAAACGCCAGGAAAAAAAAGCGCACTATCATTTTGTGTATGAGTGAGTATGTGTCAAGGAGCTGTCTGAACAGGCAAAACATCTGGCGAGGTGCTGAGCTCATTGTTGGCTCCCCATTCAGCCCGAATGAGCTGTGAAGGTCCCGCGGATTAATCACTCAGCAAAACACTTTATTGAATCAGACGAGCGTCGGACCACCTCCCCAACACTCAACTGTCTGAGCAGAAACCAAACCGCGCGGCCGTTAACTTTTCCCCCGTCGTACCATATCTGCACAGGATAATAAACACGGCTCTATTGTGGCACATTTTCAATATGAAGAAAATGAGTCAATGTTACACTTGAGTGTTCTGGCGATGTACACAACCGTTGAATTCTGGCTACGTGCCGATATTTAGTCCTGGGTTATTTTCTAACTGCAACTAAACCAAAGACTTTATTTTAATTTAAAACCATTCCCAGTTAATTCGAAATGCTTTTATGAAGTCAGTGGATTTATTTGCACAACAGAACAACAACAATCCTTAATTTTCTTTTTCGATTAGATGATCAGTAGCATACTCCAACATAGTTTGGACACGCTTCTGATATCTAATTATTTATTTTAGTTTTTTTCAAAATGATTGGTTGATTTTTTTGTAAGTGACAGTTTCAAATATTTAGTCAACACTAAATCTATTTTTTGAGTTAGCATATTAAGTACTTTTTTTGTATTACCTGTATTACAACATTTTTCCAGTGCACATAATTAATTATTTATTTATTTTTCTTTTACAGACAAAAACAATAATTATACCCTCCCAGAAATCTTGGAAAAAAATATTAAAAAACTATTTCATGTCCCATTTTTTTGTCTTGTCTAACATTTAAATGAATGTTTTTTTTATTTTTGACTGAATTCATGATTCAGGCAAATTCAAAATTCCCATGGGCTGTAAGAAATAGTGCTTGCCATGTCTCACAGTTATAATCGTGTTTGATAGAATGAAGCTACAATGTCATTTTTTAATAGGTCTAATCATTCCATTAGTAACCAGCCTAGACTGAAGTATACCTAGTTTAAAAAGGGATCAGTGCAAAAATTGTATCAATAAAAATCATTTTCCATACAAACATATTACAGAAGCTGTTTTGTGTTTCCTATTGCAGGAGGGCACATTTATTTTTATTATTTTAAATTTAAAATGCAATTTCAGTTGTTTTTTCAAAAATCCCTGTTGCGTTTTAATCAAAACTGCTAAATCCTCAGATGATCAAAAATGACAACATGATACCTACTAATAATTCACGCTTCCATCCCTTTACCGTTTTGCCACATCTCTAATGTATTGAGTTACAACCTCTAATTTAATGGAAGGGATCGGCGCTCATCCCCATTGTCCTGTTAGTCAGTATGGCATCTGAGCAGAGCTGCTGCAAGCAACAGCTGTCAAAGCTCATTACTTGGCAGATTTTATTGGACCCTGCTCTGCCATTTCGTTTACGTTCCTAACTCTGTGGCGAGGAAGTGAACATTAGCCGGAGTCTCCGGCCGACCCTCGTCCTGCCTTGTCAGCTGGTCAACATTTGATCTTTGAACTTTCACCCCCGTCTGTCGTCTGCTGTTTTCTTTTCGTGTGGATTTTTTTTTTTTCAAGCCTTCTCACCCACATGTTGGAGCTCGGTAATTACAGCTGTCACTCACACATCCCTCCCCATCCACATTTTTTCACTCTTTCTCTCATTCTTTGAAAACCTGCTCAGAGTCAGGAAAAGAGTGGATGAAGAGAAAAAAAACAGTTTGACTGGCTCAATATGAGGTTCAGACAGAGCCAGTGGTAACTGGGGAACGTGTGTGTGTGTGTGTGTGTGTGTGTGTGTGTGTGTGTGTGTGTGTGTGTGTGTGTGTGCGTGCAGGTAATTGAAAAAGCTTTTCCTCTCTCATAGCTCAGGGTCTCGTGTCGCTAGAAGATGATTAAAACTGGATGTTGTGTAATTCTGTCATTGTGTTACTGCTCGTGTGCCGGCCCCTGTGCTCCTGTTTTGTTTTATCTGTCAGCACCGTCTCTGCATCTTTGCCCTTTGCTAATTTGCAGTGATTGCTCCGCAATTAATGTGCATTAAGTTTGATCAAAACACTCATTTTCTAGATTAGAAACATGAGACAATCGGCTTGTTTGCCTCTCACACCTTGGATCAGCCTGCCAGAGGGACCTGGCAGCCTGAGAACATTTTCTCCCTTTTTAAAACAGAGATTTTTTTCGAGCATGTCTTTGCTGTAACATCCATTTGACAGATTTTTTTGGCTTATTTTTATGTTTCCATTTGCTTTGTTTCCTCGCCTGCCTCCACTCCTCGTGCTGCCAGTTTTTTTTTTTAACTTGATGTAGCCTTGTATTTTTGATGTTTTGTCATTAGCAGTCATAAAAGAAAGAACCTTTTATTTTATAGTTTGTGTAGCATGTAGTCAGATTTACATTTTATTTTCAATATCCTAGTCCTCTTGCAAACATACAGTTTATTGCAAAACGTGATATTAACCGGTCAATACACTTGAACAGAGCACGGAGAGTAATGGTGCATATGCACATACAGGAACAGGGCCGTAATGAGGACCAGCGACAGACACCCGTGGGAGCTGGTCCCACTACATTCAGGTTACAAGGAGGGGTGTTCTCCATTTTGGGGTTTCTCTTGCGTCTTGATGTGTTTGTCAGACTTTCCCCAGTTTTCTTAGCAGTGGTTTGGTAGAGGGAGAGGGAGAGGGAGGGCCGCGGTGAGGTATGAACGCAGAGCGGGGAGGGCTTGAGGGGCCGCTGAATGAATCCCAGCCGGTTGGTAATAGCAGGGTCGGTGCTCTGGCCAATTTTGCCTGCTCTTTACCCTCGGCCCTGCGCAACATTCAGTTACTGATGGAAGGAGACAGAAGAGAGGGATGTAGGAAGGTGAAGTGGGAGCGGAGGAGAGGGGGGAGGAGAAAGAATTCAGGTGAAGTAAATTGAAAAAGACCAATTAAAGAAGGGAGTGCGATGGAAGTGAACGCGTGACAGGAAAGATAAAGAATAAGGCTTTGAGCAAATTGCACGGCCATATAAACGAATGGAAAGGGAGCGGAGGGGAAAAAGGGATGACCAGCTTTTTTTTTCCCGGAGAAACTTCGCAAACGTCTCACTGGATCCGTCCACAAGGAGTTTTCACATTTCCTGGCCATGTTGAGCCAACGTCGTATGAAGGTTATCGGAGTTGCGCGCTCCCGCACCCCTGCCATTTTCTCTCCCAGGATTAATTATGGAGTGTCAGTCATAGCTGCCGGCTCTCCCACGCTCCCCTGCTCCCAGTGGTTCATTCAGGGAGAGAGCGACAGGTACGGCCAAAGGTAGTCTGTGTGCCTGTGTGTGCGTGTGTGTTGTAGCGAGAAGCACTGACATGAGGCGGAATGTGTCTGAGACTTCATACAGTCATAAAGTTATACAGCGCTGTTGAAACCCATCATGTCATAGCAACAACCAAACAAACGAATCTTTGTGAGGTGACTATACACACACCTACACTTACACTCTCACACACACACACTCACACATGATCGGCCACTAAACGCAGTAGGTTGAACCTAGCTGGTGAGAAGTGCAGTATCATGATGAGTGAGTGTAGGCACCTTATTTTAGAAAGCCCATCCGTAACCGTAAACCCCCCCCCCCCCCCCCCCCCCCCCCCCCCCCCCCCCCCCCCCTCGGCTGAGGAGAAAAAGCTGCTTTATCACAGTTTTAATGAGAATGTATTTATAGTTTTTCATTGAAGTCTCTGGTTGGCAGGGGAAGTTAAGTGGCGCTAATATTAACACAATGTGCTTTGTATTTTTTCCTTTAAGGTTAATAACTTTATATGTCATTTGCAGTTGAAGACACGACCTTTGACCTGTCGTTTGTCTTCTCCCTTTTTTCCTTCTCTCATTTGCTTATTCACCTCGATCTGTCAGGCGTTTTGCTGACTTACACCTGCAGTCCACACACACACACACACACACACACACACACGCACACACACACACACACACACACACAAAGGCACCTGCATCACAGATGATGCCTCCGCGTCTCCAGTAATACGTCAACACTCGCGTGTAAACGTGTGTTTATTCTTCCTGCGTCGTCCATGTGCACAGCCTGCTCCTCCCTGACCCCGCCGCTGCTCTCCACATCGCTGTGAAATCACTCATTGTCACTCCGCTCCTCCAAAAATAACACTGATAATTAATTTCCGTTGTGAAATGAGTCGTGTGTGGACTGACGAGCTTTCATATTTCACCCTGCATCGATCCCCCCCAGCCTGCTCGCACGCGCTTCATTAGTCTGAGGCAGAGCGAGAGACACGGGGAGAGACGGGGCGAGAGAGAGAGGGAGACGCAGCCGTACAGGGCGGGAGAGTTAGGTCAATTACCGCCGCTTATGTTTGAAAGCATTGCAGAAAAACACATTCATTACAATGGAGCTGACATGTAAAGTGGGATTGATGAGCAGAGGAGTTTGTCTCACATATCTGCTCCCACGCAAAACCACAGCGTCGCTGTGACATCAAAGCAGGATCTTAATAACAGAGTCCAAAGCAAACTTTGCCTGGAGTTATTGAGTGGGTGCCATAAAGGGCTGCTGTTCGCAGCGGGCTCCGGCGCTCTGCCACCTCCAGCTGATTCCACATGTGAATGGGAAAGAAATCTGCCGCCCTATTGGATTTCACTTAACGTGCTGGATTAACTGACGTGAAACTGGACCCTCCCTCGCTGTAATGGACAGGACATTAAAAGGGAATTCGAGAAGTCCCAGCTCCCAACCAAGTGACACCCCGCTCAATTATACTCCACATATGTTCTTATATGCATGTATAGAAAGAATCCATTAATATTGTACATTGTTAATATTGGTGGTGACATCATGTCTCAGCTTTCTCTCAATGTTTCAGTAGTAGCTAACGACTGAAAATAATAAAATCAAGCCTGCTCTTTGTTCTCTCTCTGCAGGTCCTCCGTCAGCGCCTCTCAACCTCATCTCCAATGTGAATGAGACCTCTGTGAACCTGGTGTGGAGTCCACCTCGGAGCTCAGGGGGACGCCAGGACTTGACCTACAATGTGGTGTGCAAGCGCTGTGGCCCTGATGGCCGACGCTGTCAACCCTGCGGTAACGGCATCCACTTCCGCCCCCAGCAGCTGAGCCTGAAGGGAACCAAGGTGTCCATTAATGAGCTGCAGGCCCACACCAACTACACCTTCGAGGTGTGGGCTGTGAATGGAGTCTCGCCCCAGAGCCCGGGGCCTGAGCAGGCCGTGTCGGTGACCGTCACCACCAACCAGGCTGGTAAGCTCCTCAGTTAAATGAGTTAAATGAGTTTGCACGGAAGAACAGGGAGAAACGTTCCAACAGCTGATCTCCATACAATGTGTCAACCTGCAAAAATAATAGACATTTTGCATCATTATTGGAGGTCAGAGGTTTTTTATGACATAAGTGTTATGATAAAGTCGGACTTCAAGCTGGTGACACTGATTGGCCTGCTGTAATGATATACTCACATGTTTCTTTTGCCTTTTAATTGTGTCATGGTGGATGCTGATGAGTCACTGCAAATTACATGTTTTCATACAAGATCATTGGATTTGGCTCATCCTCAAGCCAGGATAAGAATTATTCTACCATACAACTTACAGAAGGAGTTCTAAGGAAATGGGAGAAGCTAAACACAACAGCATCTTTATACAATGGTCACAGACAATAGATGTTTTCTTCTGTGTTCTGCGTGTTTTAAAGTCAAAAAATGAAATTCCCTTTGACCTTGTCAGCTATATTGATACAACGTCAGATTCTATCACTAAATTAAGGACGGCCAATATGACGGAGAAGTTTTGTTGTCGTGCGCACAGACTGATATTTGCTGCAGATCACAGGTCCGTTACACTGAGCTCTTGAAGTACTGCGTGTCAAAACATGTTTATTAAAGCTGTGAATAATTTTGGTGAAGGCTGGGTGATTACTGAGGAGGATGATGGATTCTCTGCAGCGGGAAATGATTTTCTGCAATATTTCACTGGAGTTTTGCATAATTAGGCATGAGAAGCCGCGCCTGAAGATAGGGGGCAACGTGCTATATTTAGCTCTCGGGCTAATGAATTAGATGAGTTGTATCGATCTGTGGAGGCTTCATTACAAATGCTGGTGGATCGCATGTGTTTGTCTATGTGCGTGTAATTATTCTCGAAGAGTACACCCGTGAATACAGCCTCTCCTCCAGAGCTGCAGAAGAGCCCTCTTGCCTGGGGTTGCGTTCAAAGCCTCCTGTTGTTTAGTCATTTAGCCATTTTGTAACTGGTTGTTGTGCAAATGGATTTTATAACCCTGGTCCTTTCTCTTCATCCCTCCCTTCTCTCCTCTGCTTATAGCCGATCATTACCTTGGTCTTCTTTATTGCTCTGCTCTTGGGTGGTAAGCTAAGTGCCCCTTTGTGTCGCTTTTTTTCTATCACTAATTTCCATCCCTGGGAAAAGCGAATATCTTGAATAGGGCTTGGACTGGCAATTTAAGGACACAGTGGCTTGATTTATCAGCTGGGGTCAGGAAGATAGAGAAGAATGGATGTGCTGCCTGTGGGTGAGCTGCAAGTCCTGCCAGAGAGCTGTGACGGTGCACACCCTGGAGCCCAGGCGGAGGGCGGGTAATAGCATGTTAGCAGTCCCATTTACATAGAGACCCTACAGTATATTGCTGTTAAGAAGACTCCTCGTGATGCTAAAGTGAATCCAAACAGGCTGGCACACTGCCACCACATGATGGGATTTCACATAGCAGGATAGCACGCTGGCATTCAGGAATAGAGCGGCAAGGCTCGCTGTCCAATAGCGTTGTTGTCTGTGCCACCATGTTGGCCGTAAATGTCACACACATGGAACCACATCTTAACACATACACAGACAAACACACGCCCACACAGAAAGTGCGGCGTCCCCTTGAGGTTGCTTCAGGCTCATCTGCTAAAGCCATTTTTTAAGATAAAGATGATGTCGCCTTTTGGTTCATCACTGTTGCATGGTTCAGAGCAGTTCCCCTGAATCAGACATATGAAGATCACAACTGGAACCTTCAGTGTGTGTTTGTCCGCACATACACACACGCATACAAACACACACGTGCAGTGCTGACTGCTTACTTCTAGAAAGAACGGCACACAGATTGTATGAGGGGGAAATAACTTCTACGAGTGCACAAACAATATCTTCCATGAGTCTTTGTGTGTGTGTGTGTGTGTATGTATATCTGTGTGTGTGTGTGTGTGTGTGTGTGTTAAAGAGAATAACTGCAGACTGATTGGATTTCTTACTGCTAATACTCGGTAGGGGCTTTGCAGGATCTGATTACAGCCGCTGGTAATCCAGCCAGTCATCTGTGGCTGTCCCTCTCTCAGTATCGCCTCCCCTCATCCAGACACCATGGATTACACATTTATTATGATAGATTTATTAGGATTTATAAAAGCTGTGGAAAAGACGCCCCTGCCACCGTCTTTTCCACAAAGGCAGGTTGGAAGGGAGACGGCTTTTGTGTAGGAGGAGAGTGGACGAAGGTGAAGCCCATAAATGTCAGGAGGCAAAACTCCAGACGTGAGTGTTGTTGAATTCGGGTGTGCGTTTGTGACAAGGCGTGCATTTGTGCGTGTGGGTACAAGGAGGTCAGATTCCACATCTCTCAATGAACAATTCCACCGTCGTAAATCAGAGGGGGTGTAACCTTTTCACCGGGACCTCATGGAGGAAGGGAGGGTAGAGAGGCAGGATGGCCAAGCTTTGAACTGACCCCTGGCTGTAAGAGGATGTTTTTTCCCCTTTTATGGGATCAAGCACTTTGCGTGTGTGTGTGTGTGTGTGTGTGTGAAAGAGGGAAGGAGAGAGTCAGAGTGAAAGGTGTTTATGTCTCCATACACAACACTTGGCAGGCTTAAGTGACTAAACGTGAATTAGTGCATGACAGAGTGTGTGTGTGGGCACGTCTGTCAGCGCACATGTGTGTGAGTTTCCAACTCTCAGGCTAACTGGACAGACATGCATGTGGAAATGTGTACATGGAGATGTAAGCAGGCTTTGTGGGGGTGGGGTGGGGGGCATCTTGTACGCAGGAGCCATTTTCTCGACACACTGAAAAACAGCTCCCACTTTGGCTCTTTTTCATTTGCGGCAGCAAAGTCGAGTGACTCCAATCTGGCAACCAGGCTCCAATCTGGCCACCACATGTGCACCGTGGCCCCTGTCTCTTTCAATGTCAGATTGTAACTGACTGCATATTCGCACAACTGCTCATGCCGACCACAGCCACTCCTTGCAGCACAAATAATTTGTGACGAACATACTCTCAGAGACAAACTCGCTCACTCAACAATCTGTGTCCCCTGCAGGAACAACAACAGCAAAAAAAAACTCAGCAAAATAAACAGGCCTCGCAACCCTCACTTTTCTCTTCGGAGGATTTTTTTTTTAACCAAATGAAAACCAGAGCTGGATGTCGCTCAGCTAGGTGTTACATACTAATACTTACATATTGCATAGGTAGTATGATTGTGGCGTTGGCAGTATGTGTGATAATAATAATTTCTATCTTTCTAAGGTATTTTGCGTTGTGCTGTGTGTGTGTGTGTGTGTGTGTGTGTGTGTGTGTGTGTGTGTGTGTGTGTGTGTGTGTGTGTGTGTGTGTTTATAGCATGTGGCTGTGAAGAGATTCGTTGGAGCGCAGGTCCTGAAATTCGATTTGAATATTCATTGCATTCAACACTTGTTATTCCACCAGCATTTGAAGCCCACACGTTAAACAGGGAGTAAGAAATTACAGATATGTCCCATGTGTTTTTTTTAAATTTGTCTACAAGGTGCCAGCTCGTCTAGCACTGTCTTCCTAAACCACAGCCTCAGGTTAAACCTCTGAATAGACCTGTCAGGTTTAGTCTCGCATCCGCGTGGTGCACACACAATTGTTGATCATATTTAAAATTTGTATCCGTTCTTCAGCCAAAACTATTTTACCATAAAATGTAAAACCTTAACCTAAACGTAACATATGACACACACTGCGACTGCTGCTTCACACGGTGGACCACAGAAGGGACCGCCCAGAAAATCACTCATCTTTATCCTCACTTTAGTCGAGGGAAAAATAAAAATGCAACAAGAGGAGGGAAATGTGATTAAAACGCAATATCTGTCATCTTTGGAGGAAAGATGGATGTGTGGATTACCTGGGGTGAACGCAGGCCGCTGACCCCTCGGGGCTTTCCTCTCTGAGCTGGAGTATTCTCGGGCAGCCCCAGGAGGGCCTTCAAATTGGCTCTTGCTGCTGGGTAAGATTGATCGGAGGGATACAAATGGCCGCCATCTAATTGTTTAACAGAGACGCAACACATTAGGCCAACAGGATGACACAACCTCGGACTAATCTATTTACTAAGAGACGTCCGCAATCCAATCCCATTCCTCTCTATCTCCATCTCACCCCACACCACTCCCCCTCCTCCACCCCCCGCTGCCTCTTCAACCCCTCTGAAACTCTATCCATGGCCTGGTGCTTGGATTCCAGTCCTGTTTGAACTCAATCTGTGGCTAAAAGCAGGGTTTTGTTAGCATTAGCTTGAAGCCCAGGCTCCCAGGAGCCACTGGTCAAAGTGATGAGAATGTATATAATGTCATAGATAATCCAATCATAATCGGCGGACCGCGAACCCCTCATTAATCATCCCACTGTAATTCTTTAAAAGGCAGATGGTCTGAACCGAGTAAGGTTACAGTATCACTGATGACCAGAGGTCAAAGTTCACACCTCGTGAACATGTAAGAGCAGATGCCAAAATGAAAGATGCTTGAATTCCTAACGTTCAGGGATGTGTACAGTGCGAGTCTTAATGCACTTCCCTTTTGTACCTGGATTGTGTGTTCATCAATATAACAATTTGTTGTTGGTCTATAACTCCATCTGTCCCCGCACATCTTCGTGACTGTTCAAAATCTCAATCTGTACATGAGTATTTCTGTGTTTACAACACTATCTCTTTTACGCCTATGGATTTCTCTTTGTTGCACTGAGTGTGCGCGATCCAATTTTTGTGTTGTCACAATCGGTGAAGATAGAGGCGTGATTTGTGCAGTGGCGACACACTGGAGGGAGGGGACGGGTGTGAGCCATTATCTGTGCTTTAACCTTCACATGTTAAAGCGTCTGAATGCAGATAGCGCGGCTGCTTGAAATATGGCCTCATTATCAGCCGCGCGGCAGAGAGGGCTTGAGATAAGATCGCCCACTGGAGGTTTAATGAAAACCAATTGATTTGGTCTCTTGAAGAGAAAAAAAGCACAGGCAGAGAGCTCATTTCCAGCTTTCTGAGGGAGACTGGTGAGGTTCCTCAGGGTGACCTGGGTATCTGCAGAAAATTAACTCCGACATTATTTTTGCTAGCTTGCAGGAAAAGTGGCCGAGATGCCAACATCAGCCAAAAGGAAATAGGTTCAGTATTATGGATAATAACCATTAGTTCAGAAAAATTAGTCCGTATAAATATTAGTACTGCTGTACATCCTGGCTCTAGCAGTTCAGCTGTGTTGCCATACACATCTCTGTAATGCGTCAGCTCTCGAATGGAAGCCAAGTTCAGAAACAAATGGAAGTGATTGCCTTGTGGCCTGGCCGACTGTTTGAGCTTCTCAGCAGGAGCAAAGAGTGGGGGATTTAGGAGAGCAACACAAAACAGACTCAGCGTCTCCAAGGTTGAAAGCAACATGGAGGACAGGCAGACAGCAACAGCCTAAAACTGTTTTCTCTCTTTTTTCCCCGCTTTTCCTTTGATGATCTCACCAGCCCCGTCCCCAGTGACTTCCATAGAGGCGAAGGATATCACAAGACACACCATCTCATTGGCCTGGCAGCCACCAGAGAGAGCCAATGGGGTCATCTTGGAGTATGAAGTCAAGTACTATGAGAAGGTGAGAGGTCCTGTGGGAGATGTAGTCTCTGCTGATGAAATACATTTCAACATTGAGGCAAGAAAAACACTCCTGAATGCTCTTTTCCTTTTTCTGACTCTATCACCATTGTCTGTCTTATGTAGGACCAAAACGAAAGAAGCTACAGAATCATGAAAACATCATCAAGAAACACTGAAATCAAGGGCCTCACCCCACTCACGTCCTACGTTTTCCATGTGCGCGCTCGCACCGCAGCAGGCTACGGGGAATTCAGCGGCCCGTTCGAGTTCATGACCAACTCCGGTGAGTCCGGCCTCGCCGCCTCCACTCAACCTGACCCGATGACATGAGTGCACTGTAGAGCCAGAGAGAAGATCAGCGTCAGCTCGATCCCACCTGTTTCTCCCAAACCCTACCATGATAACCTCTTTTACGAGTCCGTCTCTTTCATCGGAGAGTCATTAATCAACCTAGCTGTCATCTATAAAAGATAAATGCTATTCTGCTCCAGCACCTGACTGGCAACTTGAGCTGCTTCCATTATTCAACTTGCAATAGGTCTCAGTGGATGCACCAGCTGAGTTCAATGTATCGGATAAAAATACCTGTTTTGACATTTTGAGTTGAAAGCTGTTGGTAGCTATTTTTTGATTCTTGTCAGTGGCCTCATTTTTTTTAAACCAAAAAGTTGTCAAAACCCATAGAAGTGAATTCTAATTTACAGCGCAGAGCACAATCTGTAGATAAGCTGACACCAGACACATTTAATCCACACTGACTGGGATACCTGAGTTTAACAACCTTAAAGCCACACATCGTTCACTTCATATTTGATGAGGAATAATATCCTCATCAAATATCATTCCACCTAATGTTGACTTATTTCTGAGGAATAAGGACATAGTGGATTATACAGATGTACTGTAAAACCAGGTCACATATCCCCTTTGTAATGTAAATAGAGACAATGGTGCATAATAATGACATCATTGTTTTGCCCTGTAAAACGGAGGAAAAGGAAATTTGGACAATCATTATCTGTGTGTGTGTGTGTGTGTGTGTGTGTGTGCGTGAGAAAGAGATGATAGTAATGTGTCTCTTTTCCTTCTATCCCTCTTCTCTCCCTCACTATCCTCCTCCACAGTTCCAGCTCCCATTATTGGTGATGGGGCAAACTCCACGGTGTTGCTGGTGTCAGTGGTGGGCAGCGTGGTCCTCCTAATCATCCTCATCAGTGCTTTCGTCATCAGCCGCAGGTGAGATTTATCGCTCCCTCCCTCTCTCCTGTCCCTTCTGCTTTCTGTCTGTCCCACTTTCTTCCCCTGGGTGAGGGATGTCTTGCTTAGCGACAGGAAAAGTAGCTGTCAAGAGACAGACGTCACTCAAAAACAGAGTCACACACCAACACACACTCAGCCAGACAGCCAGTCCAATTCGCCGATGCCGGACGAGTGATGACTCGCCACACCGGAGACGTGATTGACAGCTCCGACAGCTGAAGAGATGCAATCAGTGACCCCGCGCTCCCTGTCCTCTGCATCCACCTCCACTCCTCACATCACCCCATCCCACTGCCTCCATCTCTCAGCTAGCGTCTGTTATTTTCTCCCGCTGTGCATTGCTGACTGCCGTGCAGAGAGCGAGCGAGAGAAAAAAGAGAAGGAGAGAGAAAAGAGGGAGGGTGGACAATGAGATAAGCGGGCAATGAAAAGTGGGAGATAGAATACGGAGAGTGAGACAGAGAGGCATCAGGTGGATTTGCAAGTGACCCAATCTCAGGATGTTAACCAGCGAGCGGGACAAAGCACCGTCACAGAGATGGGATTACATGCAGATGGGGCTCCCTCACCTCAGGGTGTTAAGCACACTCCCTGTGTGTGTGTGTGTGTGTGTGTGTGTGTTTCTGGTGGGGGGGTATGTGTGCGCACATCCTAATGTAAAACAGGTATTGTTCTGTGTGTGTGGTGCCACAGGGAGAGGGGGGTCTGTTGCTGACTTGTGTGATCTTTCCATGTGTGTTTATGCGTCTTTTATGAGCATCAGTTCATCTGTCTTTGTGTGTGTGTGTGTATGTGTGTCTTTATAAAGGAAACAAATCACTGTGTATTGGGGCTGAGAATGATGATGATGATGGGGACTGGCGGGGGTTGTTGCTTGTGTGTGTGTGTGTGTGTGTGTTTGCATGCATGTGCTTGTGTTTGTGTGTCCTCCTTTTTCCATATGATTGCCTCTCCTCAGCCAAGCAGGTGGTTGTCTCTGCCTTTTTATATGCATGTGACGGCCACTGTCATTGTGCGGCTGCAGCCCTCCTGTGATTGCGGGGAGGGACTGTAATCACGTAGCCGTTAACCATCATTACACAACCATAGCAGAGGACAATGTCTCCAACATCTGGTCATTTCCACCACTGACCCAACACATCAATATAAGCACAGGTGTCAGGCTGCCTGAGGGATTCAGAGGGATTTAAGTGCATCTTCTCTCGGATTTATTTATAGATCTTATACGCGTGGGCTTCTCCCCTCCATGTTGTTGCTGTATGCTCAGTGCCCTTCAGAAACCAGCAGTCCTGATAGATATTTGATTTGATTTGAAGGAGCAAGACCAAAATACAAATACAATACAAATTTGCTCTTGTACAAGTACACAAGTGTTTGTAGTAAAAGAACGTATTCAAAATGCCCAAATTTGGACATATTTTCTTTTTTTGAACAAATGCACTAGTTAATAACAACAACAATAATAATAATAATAAAATGGCAACATTTATCATGGAACATTTTGGTACACATTGATTGTAGTTGGTTCACTCGATGAGTCCACATTGTATATTATAACTATGCACTTAACACTGTGGCTGTCATCCAGATCTGCAAGCAAGATATAACATCAACATCAGGCTTTAGATTTAATGGTACAAGAATAGTTTTCTGTCTTTACACTGAGCCATGCTCGCTGTCTTATAGCAGTTTCCTTTCTTTATGCTAAACTCAGCTGTGAGGAGGGAGACATGGGAGTAGCATCAATCTTTTCCAGACCACTTTCTGTCTTCGTAATGAGCTCTCTGAAGAAACAATTACATCAAATAAGAATATCAATGCTTCATCAGTACTCTGTGATTGTGGCTCTTGTGGTACATTTGGGTTCCTGGTATTAGTTTTAATCAGGGATTACTGACAAGACACATACTTTATCATTATTATTATTAGAATCATTTGCTCTTCCACAAGATGCAGATGTGGTGCTGCTTTTTTTTCTGACACACGCACACACACACACACACACACACACACACACACACACACTGACCATCCTGCTGTTTTTGTCCCCAGAAGGAGTAAGTACAGCAAGGCCAAGCAGGACTCGGATGAAGAAAAGCACCTACATCAAGGTGAGTCCTGGTTAACACAACACCTACACAAGCTGTAACTGACAAACACGAGTGTGCCAAGTGTCTTCATGTGCATGTTCCTTAAACCTGCAAACAAAGCCCATAAAGCAGGAGGGGAAAACAAACCAAACACTTTTAATGTGAGTGTACCTGCATCCCGACGAGCTCCGAACACCTCATTATCAGGTCATCAGCGTCGTTATTTGCATCCCACAAAAATTTTGAGTTAATGAGCCCCGTCTTTATTGAAGCCAGCTATGCTGGCATGAACAGCAGCAGAGTCTGAGTGTTAAGTGAGGTATGGAGAGAGGGAGGAGGAGGAGGAGGAGGAGAGGGCTCCACAGAGGAAGGCAGTGTAGCCTGTAGCATGATGGAAATAAAGAACAGATGGAGTTTAGATGCCGGAATGAATTAACCTTCACTCCTCACCCCCTTCTCTCCCTTTTTTTTAACTTCCTTCCTTTCATGCTAACTTCTTTTCTCAGGAGTGAGGATATATGTTGATCCATTTACCTACGAGGACCCGAACCAGGCCGTCCGTGAGTTTGCCAAAGAGATTGACGCCTCCTGTATCAAGATTGAGAAAGTCATTGGCATTGGTGAGGACCTCGGTTTTGTTTTGAATCCAGCCACTTAGGTTCAAATAACAGCTTTTACTACAGTTATGATGAATGCTGGGTTGTGGGGAGCATTTGGAGTTGGGCGTAATGTAATATATTTTGGATAAAAGTATCCACATAAGGAGATGATAGAATATTTAATAGGGTTTTTTTCATGCAGTTTCTTGCTTCCACCACATGTGTGTCAGTGATGTTTTTGTGTGTGGATGTTTATGGTCGCATGTGCTCTCCATAAGAACAAAACAAAAAAAAAAAAACAGCCATTTCCCAGACAGCGACATTTGGTCTCTAGACAGGTCAATGAGTAAAAAAGTCGATGGGGGGGGGGTTAAATATGTTGTCCTTGCAATTTCTGTGGCCAGAGAGAAGTCGTCCAATGACAAAATAATAAAGAGAAAGAATCAATATCCATTTCCCCTCTCTCTGCACCAGTAAGTGAGGAGAGGAGGGGGGAGAGGGATTAGAGACCCTGATCAATGTTTAAAGTGGACCCCTTCTAACCTGTACACACACGCACACACACACACACGCATAGACACACACACACACACAGACACACACAGTGTGAGGTGATTTATAGCCAGGGTGTTGTTTTTTTCAGGGGAGTTTGGTGAAGTCTGCAGTGGTCGCCTCAAGATGCCGGGTAAGCGAGAGATCTGTGTGGCCATCAAGACCTTGAAGGCCGGCTACACTGACAAGCAGAGGCGGGACTTCCTGTCTGAGGCCAGCATCATGGGGCAGTTTGACCATCCCAACATCATTCACCTAGAAGGCGTCGTGACTAAATGTAAGTATGACTTAGTGGTTTGTTTCCTGTTGTTTTTTGGGGAAGGACATGGTTTGGTTTGTTATTCGAGAAACTACATTGTATTACTGCTGTACCAGTAAATTCATGGGGACATGAATTTACTGCTGTAATTGGTCAATAAAGCTCACTTCGCTCCCAGAATCACACACACAGTAGCTGATATATCAACACAGGGAGGATATACATTACACTGCCCTCTTTCCCCTATATAAAAAAACTGTAACTATTAATCACGACGAAGTGCGTCTGGCGTTTTGGGTGACTTTGGAGAACAGTGAGTGTAGGGACAAACCAAATCTATACATGCTGAAGGTGTGTGTCTGTGTTGTAGTGTGTGTTAATGCTTGCACAGCCACTGTGCATACAGATGCACACTTGTATATGTGCACTTGTGGGCATATGTGTATGTCCTGTATCCCCAGGTGGACTTTGTCCAGATGGAAGGGGTCCAGGGAGGAGGGGGAGGGGGAGGTGGAGTCGGAGGTAGCTCAGCAGTTGGGGTGTGGGGGGCTGTGTGGGGGGGGGTCTAATGGGTCCGGGACCAGGTCCTGTAGCACAGCACCAGTCTCATTAATCATGGTGTCAGCCGTAAATGTGTTTGGGGTTAGGGAGTGATACCCTATCCCTCCTCTATCTGCTGCTGCATGGCCACAAGACAACGGCTAAATCTCCCTCCCTCTGCCCTCGGAACCCCCCCCCCCTCGCTTTTTTTCCTACACCTTCCCTCGATATTTGTTAGGCTGGAGGTGTATGAGTGTGTCTAATCTGCTGCTGCATGGCCACAAGACAACGGCTAAATCTCCCTCCCTCTGCCCTCGGAACCCCCCCCCCCTCGCTTTTTTTCCTACACCTTCCCTCGATATTTGTTAGGCTGGAGGTGTATGAGTGTGTCTATGTGCATGCCCAAAAGTCTTGTCAGCAAATGTTGTGTTTTTAATCGCATGCATGTGTTTGTGAGTATCACCATACCTGATGGCCACGGTGGTTGGATGGATGAAGTGCCTTAATGTGTCATGACAATGGTCTTATCTGAGCTAGATACCACTGTCTCTCACTCTTGAAAATGGTCTGCGCGCACACAAAAACACACACACACACAAATAGGCAAACACATATTGTACACACTAAGCCCAGTCGGAGCTGAAAGTGAATAGCGGCAGAGACAGAATTGCTTATCACCGATCACACTTCTCACCATGGGGAATGACCCATGGACCTCTCAGAGCTCGCAGGGACGGAGTGAGAAAGACAGAGAAAAGGCCGACAGATGGACAGGAGGAAGGAAAAGAAATTGGACACAGGCTGCAGCCAGGGAAGGTGCAAATAGAGACGCGGTGAGAAAGAGACGGGGAGGTGGTCAGGAGCTGATGGATTAGTGGAATGATAGAAAACAACAGCGGGAACGGCAGAGACGGGAAGCTAAGGATATAGAGCCGCTGAACCGGAGGCTGGAAAAGAAAGAAACAAAGTGAGACAGGGGGAGAGATGAAAGACAGGCGCATGAGCAACGCTGCAATGACGGGAGCCAACATGAAAGGATGGTGAGCCAAAGCACGAAGGGCATCTGATAACTCCCACTCCACCTCCTTCCACGCTTACATTTGAGAGCTTGACACATGGTTTGGGCAAATTAGTCCTTCACACTTGAGTGTGTCAGTGGAATCTATTAAAAGTCCATTATTTGAATTGCATTCCCCTCTCCATTACAATCAAGTTAAAAGGAATTCTCAGTCTGGCCTCAGTTTGCTGGCTTGTCCAACAGAGCCAATTAAGCCTTATTAATTATAGAGGAACTCCAAATAGGCATTAAATACATAAATGTGCAAAAAATCGCTCACTGAGCACTGCTGGCTGCCGTCCACCATCTTGAAGTCTGAATATACTTAATGGTTCTATCATGCTCGTGTGTAATTAAAATCTCAACTCATTATTGCTCAAAATAAGATGGACTATGTTTGACGTCTGATTTACATAAAGGGAGAGCGTGCTGCTGATGAAGAAAAGATCTGCTTTTAAAAGATCTTTAAA
Organism: Trinectes maculatus; assembly: GCA_016785345.1. Taxonomy (NCBI): domain Eukaryota; kingdom Metazoa; phylum Chordata; class Actinopteri; order Pleuronectiformes; family Achiridae; genus Trinectes; species Trinectes maculatus. Next base: position 223,330 of record JAFBJQ010002159.1, read on the forward strand.
AGATCTCGATCTTCGCTGCAGACGTTAAAAGACTAAACTGAGCGTTTGCCCAGTGTTCCGCCAATATTGTCTCCCTGTTGCGTCTTATCCCTTCCCCTGCTTTGTTGGCAGGTGATAATCGTCCCGTTGGCGGGGCCCTCGTCCAGAGTTCATTGCCAAAGGCGACGGGGCATATTCAGTAAACAAGAAATTAGCATGCAAATGGCATGGGAGGACGAGGGCAGGGCTGGGAAGGCGAGAGTTTAAGGTCGCAGGTCAGACGCTCCTCAGACTTGATTGGGGAGCTGTCAATCACCGGCAGCCTGGGGGCAGAGACGAGCAACAAAGGGAACAAAGATGGCTGACAAAGAGGGCCCCTTCTCTCCCCAACTTTAACTCCACTTCCTCTTTTTGGGGCATCGATGGAGCGCCCCATAATTAATGGAGTGCCAATCACGCGGCGGGTAAGGCGGTGACTGTAGGCCTCTTGGCACGGCGAGAGGCCTGATGCAGAGTGGAGGAGCTTCACCTTCAGGACCTTAGCTGCCAACCGCTCTCTGCCGCTTTAAGCAGTCTGCTGAAGCATATGAGACGTTTTACACAACTTTCCTCCAAGGCATTCGATTTAAGTCAGCACTTCTCATCAGCACAATAAGCTTTTAGGTCCACCTTAACTGTGCCACCTGAAATGGAACAGAAGAGTCCTGGAGGAATACGTGGCAGCACTTTACAGCATGTGCTGTTGCCATGGCTGGTTAGACACCAGCTTACTGCCACTAGTGTTTTGGGACAAAAACAAGTCACCCGCCTTTCCTTTCCCTTTCTCCTCCTCTCGTCTGCCCACCACCCCTCCTTATGCTCATCCTGAGAGACAAAGACAGACAGAGACCCACCAGGGAACGTCCACCCTCCCCATCGGCTGAGCCGGTTCAGATAAAGACACAGACGCTCCCCCAAGAGAGACGGAGCGGGGAGACAGAGGGATGGGGTGAAAAAGGCCAGAGCGGAGGGTTGGGGACCGGAGAGAAAAGAGAGTGGGCGAGGAGGAGTGAGGGAGGGGAAAAGAGAGCAATAAAGAGAAACTAGCAGGAGAGTGACAGATGCATCTGAAGTTGGCAAAGGAAAAGAGGGCAGAGGGACAGTGGCTGACATAAATAGCGAGTCAGAGGGATTCGGGGTGCGTGACAGTGATGGGACCATGGATAACGCGTCCAACATCACTTCATATTTGCATAAACTCAAGATGGTGTGCATATGTGTCAGTGATGTGTGTGTGTGTGTGTGTGTGTACACTGGTAATCTTTTTCAAGGGGAGATGCCTTTGCATGTGCACGGGGAAAGAAAGGGGATGTTGGGGCAACCGTAACTCTGAGCTAATTAAATCACTACATGACAGAGATGGATGGGCTAGCACACACTCACACACAAATGCACACGCTCCCCTGAGACCCCCCTGCTGTGTCGGGCTGTGATGTGCATCGTTTACGTCCATAATCATCTGCTTTGTGTTCTCTCACCCCGTCTCTCTTTAGGTAAGCCAGTGATGATAATCACAGAGTACATGGAAAACGGATCGCTGGATGCATTCCTGCGGGTGAGTCATGCGTTTCTCTCTCTGTGTGTGAGAGTGTGTGAGTGTGCGATACGACTGTTGTTGGCTGATTCCGTCTTATCTCTGTAATGTCATCCGGCAAAATTACAAGCGTTTGTTTCAAAAACATTGCCCCCAATCTCGATCGACTTGTGTTTTTCTGACAGGCAGGGCGGGCTCAGGTTTCACCTCAGTGTTTACAGAAATAAATGACTCAGTTGGTTACAAACACAAGGCAGTGGAAAACAAAAAGTTGTGTTGTTTTGGCATCAGTCCATAAGACAATAAGACAAAACTTTACGTGCAAGACATTGAAAGAACATGGTTAAAATAATATCTAATGCTTTATCCTCATGATTTCAATGTGCAGTTACTTTTTTTTCTTAATTACTGAAAGGTGTTTAATGATGGGTTAAATAAGGCTTTATATATGCAAAAAGATGTATTTTGTTGTGGTTTGGTATTTTTTTTTCAATCTAATATTTTCAGGTCTTAAAAACCAAAAGCAAAACTGTAGCAATTCAAACCCATGAATCAGTTCAATAGTTGCACTCAAATCTGAAACATTTAAGATGGAAGTAAGATTCTTGAAAATGAAAATTTGCTTTGTTCTGCAGAAGAACGACGGCCGCTTCACAGTCATCCAGCTGGTGGGGATCCTGCGTGGCATTGCCTCAGGTATGAAGTACCTGTCAGACATGAGCTACGTCCACCGCGACCTCGCTGCTCGCAACATCCTGGTCAACAGCAACCTTGTGTGCAAAGTATCTGACTTTGGGATGTCCCGAGTACTGGAGGATGATCCTGAGGCTGCGTACACCACCAGGGTGAGTGTGTTCGTGTGTATGTGTGTGTGTGTGTGTGTGTGTGTGCATCAGTGGTCTGTCTGTATTTCACCTTACTTGTCAGCTTTACTTAATCAACGCATCTTTCAATTACAGGGAGGGAAGATCCCCATTCGCTGGACAGCCCCAGAGGCGATCGCTTACAGGAAGTTCACCTCGGCCAGCGACGTGTGGAGCTACGGCATTGTCATGTGGGAGGTGATGTCATACGGCGAGCGACCATACTGGGACATGAGTAACCAAGATGTAAGTCTGGAAGAATGTGCTCATACGCTGCCCGAGTTATTTGAGCTCAAACAATAATTTCCAGTTTCTGTCAACCATTTGTTAAAGATACTTCATCATTTGAACCTGGTTATATAATCAAATTCCCTGCAAGGGTGATAACATCCCAGCAGTCAGTGCCACTAACGATGATAAAGAATTGAATTTATGCATAACTAAATGTATTATTTAGGTGGCCAAAGTGGGGTGAGAAAAGATAAGTTAAGGTTATAAAATATTTTAGTTCCTTATTGTAGTTTGACTCTTGCCAGATGAAGTCTGAAACACAGTGACTTATTGCAGCACTAATCTACTGTACAGGTAATCAAGGCTATTGATGAGGGCTACCGGCTGCCACCGCCCATGGACTGCCCTGTGGCACTCCACCAGCTCATGCTGGACTGCTGGCAGAGAGAGAGGGCCGACCGGCCGAAGTTTGGACAGATCGTCAACATGCTGGACAAGCTGATCCGTAACCCAAACACTCTGAAGAGGACTGGGGGAGAGGCCGCTGTCAGGTGAGAGCAGGGCAGATGGTTTGATTCATGTCTGTTTGAAACGATGCGTAGTTCCACATGGTGAACATACACACTTCACACATCCATACACATACATGCAGCTGAGCACACAACGAGACAAACAAAGAGACACGCGGCAGGAAGAACATTTGTGGTTCTCAGTCTGAAGGATGATGAATTGGAAGGATCTCACAATAACGTACAGGAGAGTAGCCAGGAGAAAAAAAATATGTATTTCTCAAACCTCTGAGACGAGCCTTTTTCCAAGTGAATGACCAAATCATTTTAGCTCCGAGAGTCTGTAAATACAAGACAATAAAACAAAGATTCCTTCAGGTGATATTTGTTTTCTCATAAACAAAAATGAACTTAAGACATTTTCCATCAGCTAAATTTCACAGATGTCATGTTTTGTATATTATTTTACAGATTAGCTGCACTACTCAAAATCAGAATAAGTATTATAGAAATAGAAATTGATTACAGACAAAGCGAAAAATCAGATGGCAGCCACATGGCAATTGGACAGGCTGTTGGACACATGAAATCACAGATGCAGAATTTAAAACTGACAACCAATAAATATGTTGCATTGAAAAGCTAAAATGGTAATGTGCATTTAAATGTGCAATATTCTGCCTATTGATCAAACACAAACAACATCACACACACACACACACACACACACACACACACGATTCTAGTATTTACATCCATTATCTTACTAGAAACATGTGGCTCTTTTCAGCACAGATACCCTCCTGTAATAGTTTTCTGTGCAAACCCACTTTAATAGTGCAGCACATTCACGCATGTGGTGGCTCTAACGGGGGTTGGGGGGGTGAGTTACGATGTAACACGGAGTAAAAAACAAACATGACCCGACAGCACCACAACCATTACTCTCAAGCGGCTTAACATGTTAAGAATGACCTACGTGTGTTTACAGACTTAACAGAGGCCAGTGGGAGTCTGTTTGAGTTAACGAGTGTGCAAGCGTGTGTGGATGCAGGCGCGCGCACACACACACACACACACACACACGCACACATACTGAGATGGGAGCCCTCGTGGTGTAATTAGCAGAACTGAATCTTGTAAAAGCAGCTTTTACAATTTAAAGAGAACATTTGTGTGTGTCTGTGTGTGTGGTGTGAAAAGGGAAATTGTTATGCACAAGGTTTTCTACCTACTGGGCAGAGATGACTTCTTAAAGAGTCTGACATCCTGTTCTCAGAGGTCAGGTCAACACTCTTTCTAAAAACAAGAGAGAACAGTGAGGTTGACAGTGTGTGAGAGTCACCGGAGCAGGACCAGACTGTCACCGGCTCACACTCAGGCCTGTGCAAATGTTTCATGGCCGACAGCGCTGCTGCAACACGGCAACAAGTGGGGGTCAGTCTGCTGATGCTTCTCTGAACGCGCGGTGGAACTCCACCAAGTTCTGAAACCTACCAACGTGTTGCTGGGCCATGTGTGTTCTGTAAAATATGGTCTAACTAACAGCGTGGGTCACAAACAGGAGGAACTGTGTTTGACTTGGCTATGTTTCTGGCAGGACTCACCAAACTGGGACACAAAACCGAGCTTCAGTTGTCGACCTGCTGATCCCATCATGGAGGGAAAAAGCAGAGAGAATTCTGACGCTGTGTGTTTTATAGCTTGTGGGTTGCTCTCAGTAGTCGCACAGAGTATATGTGTCACGTGAGGAAACGAATTCCCGAAATGTAGCTTTTTTGTCGTCGTTCTGAAGCAGTTGTGGTTCAGATTGTGTGAGAAAGCAGATCATTACCTTTCAAGTCAAAAGCAGTAAAACGGAATATAACTTTTACTGTCGATTTGCACAGAAACTTGAGTTTTTGGCCAAAAAAGCAGTCAACTTCAAACCCTGACTATTAATGCAAAAGCAGAGTAAAAGTTCAAATAATGACCATTGAACCAACACTCACAAAACGAATTCTTGGTATTTGTTTTTTTTTTCTCAATTCCGTTCTCTGCTCCACCCACAATAGGCCCAACACCACCCTGCTGGAGCCTGGGAGTCCGGAGGCGTCCTCAGCAGTGGGCACAGTGGAGGACTGGCTGCAGGCCATCGGCATGGAGAGATACATCGACAACTTCACAGCAGCCGGCTACACCACACCTGAGGCTGTGGTCCACATGACACAAGAGTGAGTGTGACCCCGAGACAATGAGGGAGAACGTGAAACATTAATTTGAGAACAAATTATGAATGTACCCAATGTGAAAACATATAACAATTCATTTGTTTAAAAAACAGATGTGGCAAAGTGTTACACACATTTATTCACAATGATTATGTCTTTAAATAAGACCTTTTTTAAAACCTAGTTAGCTGAGCTATTTGGACAACGTTATGATTTTGAAATAAGAATAAATTACTTTACACGTATGAAGTTATTCAATAAATTCACATTTCATATTATTCATATTATTCCTTTATGAATAGACCTATAATAGAGTCTGGGACATTGTAGCCCTCAGTACACTGGTGTTAAAAGTTTCTCAGTCTCTGTCACCTGTCAGTACCATTTTTATTTTTCACTTATTATGATTACTGGATCAGAACTGCTGCGTTGGCATGTGAAATTCCTTATGCAGCAGTTAAACTGTCAGCCTGGTTTCCTCTGGAAAGCTGTAAAATTCATTATGTGTATCAGGCCTGCATGTGTTTGTTATTGTTGTCTTCGATCCTAAAAGGCCTCCTTTCCCTTTTCTTTTCTTTTTCAGGGACATGGTTCGTATTGGTATCTCCTCAGCAGCACACCAGAACAAGATCCTGACCAGCGTCCAGGGAATGCTGTCCCAGATGCAACAGATTCAAGGCAGAATGGTTCCAGTCTGACAAATTCACTCAAAAGAAAAAGACGAAAGAAAAACATTTCTTATGAAAAAAATCAATAAATAATAAAAAAAAGATTAAATATAAAAAAAGAGACACATAAACTATGAAGAAGTAGTTTACCTCATCCGTGCACTTTAAATTGGATCTAAAAAGAAGACAACGATGAAGAAGAAAAAAAAGTGGTGAAAATGGCACTTTTTAAAAAAAAAAAATCTGACCTTTACCTTGCCCTTTTTCATGTTTTGGAGAAGAGGGCACTTCAGTCTGCAACATTTATGGATAGATAAAGGGGACCGCTGGAAAAGTGCTTCCGGGAGGCCACTCTGGAGTGCCTTTAATGATCTGGAAGGAAAAGCAAGGAAGAAGGGAACCCTACCTTTCTTCCTCATCATGGGCAGAGTGTTGTTTCTGGAACTTTGTCTCTGGAATAAACCACAGAGCAGATTTTTTTGATTTCCTGTGACTGTGTTTATTGTACATGAATTGTTTCTGTGGGACTCGCCGGCTGCCCCAGCCACCATTGTTCTCTCTCAGCTGGATCTGTTTGGTATCTCACAGACAAAATGGAGGATCCTGCCATCATCAGATACAAACAGTAAATGTCGGAGAGGTTGAGGGTTGTGGGTTCTTGTTGTTTTTTGGTCTGTTCTGGCCTTGTTTTTCTCTCGGAACATCATCTTTTGTTGCCCTCAGGACGTTACTGAGAATGTCTTTGATCTTCCAGAGGAGCCTTCCCACTCCCCTGTCTTCCCAAAAATGTTCTCCCACACCTCACATAAACATGCAGTTTGGATTCTTCCACTCGTCTCTCCATCTGAACAAGAGCACCCACCCATGTGCAACTGCAGGACCCAACTTCTACTTCCTCATCACCTTTGATGGACAGCTCTTTGGACCAGTTGAATTACCTTTGTGAACAGGGCATGAGAATGAAGGGATTTATTGACAGGACTGACTTGGAGGATGGAACAAAGTCAATCAGAACCATCAGCATTATCGTCACCAAGAAACTGCAACCATGTTAACTCAAGCCATCATCAAGGTGAGGATCAATGGTTTTCTACTTGGTCTCTGCGATGGTGACTCAGCACTTATTACACGTCAAAAATACACATCAAGTCAGCCTTTGTTCTGTAGTACGTCTCTAATATGGAATATGTCTAGCCACTTCGAGCCTATAAAAACTATAGGAGCGCCCACTCTTTCTTCAGACATTGGCCCCATCAGCTCCACAAACAGATAATTAACAAGCAGTTCCACCTCAGCCAGCTCGAGCAGATCAGTGGCCACTGGTCTGTGATCAGTCTGTAGTCATGGTTTGGCTAGTATCTTAATGAAAAGAACGTATCTGCTGCTGACTCCCTATCAGCCAATCAGAGCGCACCAGCAAAGCTCCTGGAAAGCTTTGCGAAGCCCTTGCCAAGAAGATAAGGTGCTCTAAAATGTTGTCATGGTAACAGGAGAGTCTTGATTCATTTCAGTTTATCAGATAATGCAGATGGTTCTGTCTTTTTTTTTTGGCAATAACCCGTGAGCAGATTTTTAATTTTTTATTGTTGAAGTTTCAGACTGATCTCAATCACTAAGAAAACGGTCTATTATATGCACATTACTAAAAATGATTTACCAACCCTGCTATAAATACTTCTTTCAAGTTTGCAAGGTCCACTAGAAATAATGTTTAGAGAGGTTTATAAAAATTTTAAGGTCATTTGGAGGCAGTCAGGAAACTGCTGAGCAGTTTTGCTGCTTAAAATTAATCACATAAGTCTGCTTTTTTTTGCTGAAAAATTTATAATCTTCCAGAGCCTATGGTATTTAAATACAGTATATTGATATTTAATTATATCTGCATCCGAAGCTAAAAGCTACAAATGTTAGCATCTTCAGGTGAAATCTTCTAAATAATAATAATAATTAATAATAATGTCTAAGTTCTAATCACTATTTGATTAATTGCCTCTTGCTTTAGCAGCACTGTTGAATTGGTGAAATTCAACTGCACGTTACCTTCATGTGTGTGTTTGCAATGTATGTCAGTTGATGTGAGGAAAAAGCAATGTGCATCAAATACCCGTACTCATTAAATGTGTATAGTTGTGCTTTTGATGTGTGCCAGTAAGTCAAGGGCATGTTTCATACATTAAGTACACACATCAGCATGTGGTGCACACAAGTTAATACGCTGCTGCCACAAAATCCATATCTGACCCTGTAGGGTGGCTGCACGCACTCGCTGAGCACACTGGATATGGCACACGATTTTGTTTAGCCGATGAGTCGAATGTTCCATGGAGCTGGCTCTGCAGAGCTCTTTTGTTGGTTAGGACTGAATGCCAAGCTTAAATTGTTTATATTCAAAACCACCGTGACTGATGCAGCCTCGACTTTTCCTCCCTCTCCTTTCTTTCTCCCCAGCTGCTGCCGTCCATCATAAATAGGATCCCGGCCTCGCTCGCCACGACCAGAACTCTTCCTCTTTGTCTTCCTCCTCCTGCTCGCCCCCCCCTCCCCTCCTCGGAGCCTCCTCCGAAACTGAGACGACAAATCCATCCCCATGTGTATGGGACTTCCACCGTCACAACAAGCCAACTTGACAAACCAGCCACATTCTCCTTGTGGCCATCCAGCAAATGTGCTGGAAATACTATGAATGATTTAACAGCATAAAAAGAGACAATAAGAAGAATGTAATATAATAGAGAAGCCCTGCTCCAGCGGATAATGTGCTTTTATTTTGAAATGTTCATTTTATGTTATGATTTTTTTTTGTTTGTATTGCTTAGTTCTGTTTGCATGTAAAATAACAAGTGTTTGCTCTGAGTTTGTGAATGTGATGCCTATGTGCATATGTAAATGTGTGTGTGTGCGTGAGTGCGTTTGGGCGTGTGTGTGTGTGTGCGTGTGTAGCTGTATGAGTGAAAACGTCTTTGAAGTACTATCAGTATCTGTGTGTTTTCATGCCACTGTGGATGAGGGAGGAGATAACAAAGTTGTATGGTTTTTATATTTTTAAAATACCCCAGATTTTTTTCTTTTTGTTTTGACTAAAAAAACGTGTTTTTTTTTTCCTTTCGCTTCCGTCATGCAAAACTGTACATGGCAGCAGCTTTCTGGAGTGCAACCTAATTCTGCTTTGGCAGTAACAGTGGTTTGCAAATGGACAAACACATCAAACGCAGACTGGGGATTGGACTCTAACAGTGCAAGACGAGGTCAAGGAGGACATGTCAGAGCCATCTCTGTGTTGAAGTGGGAGCAGTTTAATATGTCACACCTGTGAGGATCAGTGGAGACAGGAAAAAAGTGTTTGGGATGGGAAAACTTTGGTTAATTTAATTTTTTTTTTCCAGAGCACACCATACCGCTACAGGTTTAACTCAATAAACGATATTCCTTTAGATGTGAATGTTTTTGAACTTGTAAGTGATGCTTCAAATAATTCAAAAAACACCTCCGCCTTTAATACAGCTCTCCTGCTCTTTTTTGGCAATGCGTTTTATTTGTTTGGGGTTTTATCTATCATTAAAAGGACCTGTTTGGAAATATGCAAGACATGTTGGAAAGGAGAAGGAATCCAGAATGTACTGTAAAATACTTTTTCCTTTACCTAAATGTTGGAAGATTTGAAAAAAAAAAGTTGAGAAAAAAAAGAACAAAATGCCAGAGTTATTGTTTGTTATTGTATGCCTTCCGATGCCATATGATCTAGACACGTAGATCTAACATTCTCTTGATCTTTTTGTACTTTTTTTTGACATGATCATACGTTTTTTGGCTCTGTTTGTTGTTTATGTTGTTTTTGTCAAGGAGCTCTAGGTACATGTAACTTATGTCATTTATTTATGTCCTTTTATATCTAGTTTGTAAAATAATAGCCTAAAGTGAAGAAAATAAAGGGGTGCCAAAGTGCATTCTTATTAAAGTAGAAACCATATGACTGTATCGTTGCCTTTCATTCACGTACACACACACACACATACACATACACATATTGCAGTATGTAATGCAAAGGTCATAGGCAGTTTCATTAGTTAGGTTCATATTCAGTTATGTTGCAGCAAAGAGCTGATTACCCAAGTATTATTCATTGACTACTGAATTACATAATTGCATATAATGGAGGAGTTACATAAAAGAAGGACGAGGCCAAGGTACAATAGTAAGCAATTTCTTGCCCTTGTTTTTAATTTCTAATTTCCAGTTTTAATGTCTGTAATTTCAACACGCAGACACACACACTCACACACAGAGCACGTGAGCAGAGTGAGAGAGAATAAAAAGGGCATTCTGTTGGCAGTTCATCTCCTCTGCCGCACTGCTCAGCCGATATCATGACTCTGGACTCATGACAAGACTTGGCTGTCTGCTCCTCTCGGCCCCTGAGGCAGCAGTAAACGCATCGCACTTAGTGTAGTGCATGTGTGTGTGGATTCATGTGTGTTTAATCAGTACAACATCTGCTTCCTGCACTCATTTCCAGCAGCGATAAACCACTGATTGTCCAGAGTCTCTGATACGGGCCCAGGAGAGATAGGGGGGGGACAGTTATAGAAACGGAGCTCGGGCAAATGTTGAGCCAAATGGCGTTTTACACATGTCCTGAGAAATCACCAGTGCAAGGCATGCATACATTAAACGCTCTGAAGTGTGCAGTTGGCGATGTTTATCGACCTCAGAAAGAAAGTGTGCCTTCTTTGCATACATTAAAAACAAGAAATGTTTTCATGATTTTTGACAACATACTATACTATGACATTTTTCAATCATTTTGACAACATACTATTTACTATTGACTTGACTACATACTGTTTTTTCAAGATTTTTGGGGAAATTCTATGAGGATCTGGGATTTTTGCATTTTGTTAATGCATTTTTGTTAATAGTTTTGGTTTCTTCTTTTTTGTCTTCTCCCCCTCCTTTTTCCGGTGTGTGTGTTTGTGTCTGTTTCTCCGGTGACAAGGCACACCTGCAACTCATCTCATCCAATCAACTCGTCTATAAAAGGCTGGTCTGAACTCCACTCCTTTGCTAGATTATTTCGTCTTGCCGGGTACTCCAGCCTCTCTCTTCTCATTCTGCTTTTTGATCGTGTATGTGTTAACACGTGGGGAAAATGTTTGGCTGCCGACGATGACCTGAATTCTTAATCAACTAAATATCATTATGGGTGGTAATTTCATTCTATTTTATCGCATTTTAGCACGTTATTTCAATTTTTATTTTTTTTTTTGGCATTTTTGGGCAGTTTCGACATACTAACCCCTTATGTTTTTATGCATTTTTTGAATTTTCAGAAAATGATTTTTTCTGGCATCCAATCAACAAAATATCATTCTGGGGGGTATTTTCACTCTATTCTAGCCATTTCAGTGCCTTATTTCCAATTTTAATTTTTGACCATTTTTGGACATTTTCGACATACTAACCCCTCACCTTTTTTTTGTGATTTTTGACCTATGAGAAAATGAGGTTTTCTGGCGTCTAATCAACAAAATTTCATCCTGGGGTGTGATTTCACGCTATTTTACGCTATTTCAGTGCATTATTTCCCATTTTAATTTTTGACCGTTTTTGGACATTTTCGACATATTAACCCCTTATGTTTTTTGCGATTTTTGACCTATGAGAAAATGAGTTTTTATGGCATCCAATTGACAAAATATCATTCTGGGGGTGATTTCATGCTATTTCCTGCCATTTTGGTGCAATATTTCCCATTTTAATTTTGGATCGTTTTTGGACATTTTCGACATACTAACCCCTTATGTTTTTTTGGAATTTTTGACCTATGAGAAAATGAGTTTTTATGGCATGCAATCAACAAAATATCATTCCGGGGGTTGATTTCACTCTATTTTATGCCATTTCAGTGCGTTATTTCAAATTTAAATTTTTGGACATTTTCGACATACTAACCCCTTATATTTTTTTTTGCGATTTTTGACCTATGAGAAAATGGGGTTTTCTGGCGTCAAATAAACAAAGTATCATTCTGGGGGGTGTTTGCACACTATTTCCTGCCATTCTAGTGCTTTATTTCCACTTATAATAGTTGGCTATGTTTGGGCATTTTTGACATACTAACCCCTTACGTTTTTTTGCGATTTTTGACCTATGAGAAAATAAACTTTTCTGGCGTGTAATCAACAAAATATCATTCTGGGGTTGATTTCACTCTATTTTATGCCATTTCAGTGCATTATTTCAAATTTAAATTTTTGACCATTTTTGGACATTTTCGACATACTAACCCCTTACGTTTTTTTGCGATTTTTGACCTATGAGAAAATTAGGTTTTCTGGCGTGTAGTCCCCAAAATATCATTCTGGGGGGTGATTTCAGGCTATTTTCTGCCAATTGGGCGCATTATTTCCCTTTTTCGTGTTTGGCCATTTTGGGGAATTTTCGACATACTAACCCCTTACGTCTTTTTGCGATTTTGGACCTGGGAGAAAATTAGGTTTTCTGGCATGTAATCCACAAAATATCATTCTGGGGGGTGATTTCAGACTATTTTCTGCCAATTGGGCTCGTTATTTCCCTTTTTCGTGTTTGGCCATTTTGGGGAATTTTCGACACACCAACCCCTTACGTCTTTTTGCGATTTTGGACCTATGAGAAAATGAGGTTTTCTGCCATGTAATCCACAAAATATCATTCTGGGGGGTGATTTCAGGCTATTTTCTGCCAATTGGGCGCGTTATTTCCCTTTTTCGTGTTTGGCCATTTTGGGGAATTTTCGACA